>JAODLI010070301.1:0-35853 GCA_027575585.1 Percopsis omiscomaycus
AGCGAGAGAGAGAGAGAGAGCGAGAGAGAATATCTGTCAGGTGTGAAAGTCATTTCTGCCCCCTAGTGGCAGTATTCTTTAATATATTTACAGTTTATAGCCAGAGATTGTCTATTATAGGGGGACTCCCGGAGTTTTGGGCAACGGTTGTGTAGTGACTGGCTAGGTCATGTGCACCATTTTAAGCCAATCATATCAACCCATTGACATCCCTGAAGCTCTTCTCAGTCTTCACTAACTGTGACACCGCCTAAAATCTCGACTAGTTCAGATAATAAATATATGACAACAAAGATTGACGATGCCAAGCACACTCACCAATGTTGTCCTGCTCCTTGCAAGAAATAGAGTAACAGCAAATTTCTCTGTCTTGGATGGCTGACAGGTTCCTGGGATGGAAAGTAGCAGAAATATTCAGAGAATAAAAAGGTAAAAATAGTCAAGAGGTGAGGAAAGGGCAGCCAATCACAGAACATCATCACATTTCCTCTACTTACATCCTCTCTATTAGCTCTTTCTCGTCCAAAGCACCCGGAATGTCCCGTTTGTTTCCCAACACCAGTACCTGTTGGGCAGATGAGTAAACGTGTAAATAAATCGTGAAATCCAAATTTTGTAACCTAAAATATCAAAGCTAATCTGAACAGCCTACCTGGCCTGGTTAAAATCATCTTGATCCTGGGAACTCTCAGTTGAATTCTCAACTAACAAAGCCAGGCGGTACCAATAGGTGCCAATAAAATCATTAGCAGACGATTGGACCAACTTCAGCTAATCCGAAAAACAAATGTTTGACTGTGATTTTTAAACACAGGCGCTAGCAGATGATTGGACCACCTTCGACCAATCACGACGTAATGAGATATAAAGCGAAGAAAAACAGAGGTGGAGCTTGTAAAACCAGGATGTTTTAACTAGGCTACCTGACAATTATAAGTCAAAACAATTGCTAAAGGATACGTATGTTGGTACAATCGCAGCTTTGCCTCAACCAAACCTCACAAAAGTTGTGTCGTTTAGAATGGGGAAGTGGAAAAGAGAAGTGGTGTCATACTGAAACCTTGCATTAAATCTCATTTTATAAACAGAACATTTATCGAGGATAAATGTTAGCGATACATTCCAATGCATAAAGACATATAACTGTTTGCGTGGCAGAATCTGGATAAGGGATGTAAATGACGTGGTCTCACTGGAATTCCCTGGAGCTGGGGTTTATCTAAGAGGTTGTGCAGCTCATTCTTAGAGGCCTCAATCTTCTCTGGATCTGCTGCATCCACCATGTAGCTACAAGAGGGACACATGAGAAAGAAAATCACGTATAAATCCACTTCACTGAAGGTTTCCTCACAATGCCCATCACATGCTACAGGCATATGGAGAACATATATTAAAACCTAAATGAAAACTACATAAACAATATAATTGATGACTGATGGACATTCACTATAATAAAATAAATATGCACTTGACATGAGAGAGAATGTAGAACTACATTTTAATGTCTTCAAGTATTAAAAAAAAAAAAACTACACATTTCTGAGAATAAAAAAAAAATGTATGCAACGACCCAAGATACAGTGGGCTTTGCGAAGCTGGCAGATCAATGGGTGCTGCCTTGCATTTTATTAAAAGTGTGTGTGTGTACTCACACAATGGCGCTGACTCCACGACAGTATCTTTCCCACATACTCCTGAATCGAGGCTGCCCCCCTATATCCCACAACTGAAAAAACAAGTTAGTGTTTGTCAGTACAACATCTGGGTACCATGCCTTCTTCCAGGCCTGGAAATCTTTCATTCCAAAATGCTGCAAAAACAATCTAGATCATTTTACCATATATTAAAATGTAACACCTTCGACAGATGTTAAGCACATTTGAGCTCTGTATGTATCTATAATCAGCTACGCAGATTTTACTGTTACCGTTTACTTTTTGACTGCTCTATCTTACTCAATTCTGGCTCCTAAAACCACATTACTTTCAAAAGGAAATGTGAATGTTAGCACAATGCCCACATCTAATAAAAAAAAGATCTAATGGTAATTCCTCTTCTAAACTATGTCTAATCATGAAATCGTGGTGCTCCTACTAACCTTAATAGTGACATTTCCTTTGGTAATCTTCCTCATGTTGAAGCCCACTGTAGGAATCATGTCTTCATTGAACTGACCCGACTATACAGAGAGAGAGGGCAGAAGCAATAGAGATAGAGACAAGATAAGTCAAATTGTTATGCTGTTCCTAGAATTTCCTAAATGTATTAGTAAAAATAAAAAACAGGAATTAAATAGTTGGTGTTAGGATTCGTTATTTTTCCCTTTTCTCCATTTCATGCACTGTCATGAAAGAATGTCATCTTAGGCGGTGATTTTATTAAGGATATTGTAAATGGAGCTTTTCAACATTTGTAGAACAAATTAACAGAGGAGCTCGTCAGGATGCAAACCTGGGAGCTGACAAAAGAAAATACTTGAGCCCCAAGTTGAACCTTAGGCCAGTGAGGACTACATTACCTACAGATTTGTAAGTACTGGAGCCACATGTTTTGACAGCATGTATGCATCACACAATGAGTTGAACTGACTGCCAGTGGCGGCTGAATGTAGGAGCAGGTAAGATGGCTGTCACTAGAACACCTCAAAGTGCTTAGACTCTTTGTTAAAGAAGAGCAGCTCAATTTGTACAGCTCTAATACAAATGCACAAAGTCTGACACGATCCCCATATCATCTGCTATGAAGCATTGATTTGGCATTTGTATAGCCAAATCAAAAGTAATAATTTTTCTTTTAGAGAGTTTCTTTACCTTTGGCATAGCCCTTTAAATAAAAAAAAATATATACATACAGATGGACACAATTATATACTGTAGGAGCAGCTGATTATAATGAGATCAACATATGAGTCAGTCACATTAGGAAGAGTCACTTGGATCTGATGTCACTTTCGTCATCATCCCAAGGTCCAATGAAAACATGTCACAACAAGTCCTATCGATCTCACACAAAACTGCAGAGAAGGTAGCCTAATCTCAGTCAAAGAGGACAGAAAGGCTTTTGAAAATGTACAGCTAATTATTTTCGATAATTGCAATGAATGCTTATGTTATTGGAGAAAATGTTTCTCAGTTTCCAGCAAGTTTAAATTATCAGCACATTTAGCATAATTTAAGACAGAAAAGGGTGAAAGCAAGAAGGGATACCTCCCTGCTCTAGGCAGGGGGAGGAGGTCAAGGAATGTTACAATGTGATTTAATGGAAGTTTGATTAACAAGGGCGACTTGCCTTCGCCCGTCTCGTGAGGGAAATTAATTCCTTCCTAACTAGACTGTCTCAAAATAGTGTGCGTGGCTTATGCTGATATTTCAGATACTGTAGGCCTATATGAGGTAGATCGGGTTAGATCCTCAATTCTGTTATACCCTATTATTTCAGAGCAGAGGTCTTACTTGCTAATAGTTGAGAAACACAGGCCCACAAAAGACACAGTCACAGTCCTACATTCAAGTAAAATCACAAACATAATCGAATCCCAAGTGTAGCCTATCTAGTCTCATAAACAGAGGAATAATCATATTTTCAGACTATATAGGCTACAATTGCACTAGGCTAACAGCGTATGCCGCGTCTCTTCAATTTGGGCGGAGCGGCTTTTTAATCACGGGACCGCAACTCAAGCAGTCGCAGACAAATTGTGCAATTTACCGCTATCACGTTCACAAAGGTGGTCTTCCCCGAATACTGCAGCCCAACCAGTGTTAATTCCATCTCTTCTTTCCAAAACAAGGCTTTAAACCAGTCCAACAGCTTGTTAAATAAGGCAATCATCGTGACCGCACTAGAAGTGCACTGAAACCAATGATCAGGTGACTGTCGTCTACGCTGCGACGCGCCGTGATGCGAAGAATGTACAGATAGGTCTTAATACTCAGATAAGCGTGCCGTGGTTTATCTTCGCCATCGAAAAATATCAGATGTGGTATTGCCGTCCAGTGTCCTGTTGTCCCTTGAGATTTGTGTCTTGAATATTCTTCCTTGGGTGGGGTTTACATCTTTGTACACTTCAACCGTAGCCTACAACGCATAGAGGACAGAAAGCCGTGGTCTGTATTGGAAAATTGCGCCCCCTGTTGTAATCTGTCTCTCTGAAGACCTTTTAAGTAATGCTCACAAATTAGAGTTAATATGTGTGTTGTTAAAATTGTATAATGCAAAATTGAGTCAAAAAATGGGTGATTAATTAAATAGGTCAACTGTTCTACAGCTATATAAAGTTGCTTATTTTAATGTCACTCGGAATTTAGACGAATGTGCGTACCGCAAACCCATTGAGCCGTATAGATGACGCGAATCGGGAAGTTGTGGTAGCAAGGTAGATTCTTACCTTCACTCTCTCATGAAGCTAGCTTTTTAACAAACACGTTAGCTTTTAAAAGTAAAATGAGGCGCAAGAAGAATATGTTGCATTAGCGAATTGTAAAGGTAATGTTGCGATTTATTGATATTGTTCTGTATTATTGTGGCGTGTGAAAGTAATAACACTAGCCAACGTCAAAGGTTAGTCATACGCTATCTAGCTTATAATAACAACACGATTTATGTGACATAACTCGTCAGATACTAGTTAATATTCCTTGATGTTTGCACTGGTAATTTACATTGTTTGCAATTCATTCTTGTTTGATAGTATTCTCTAGTTGCTTTTAGTATGGCTATGCAAGTTAACAGCAACAGTGATCGGTTTTATCTATGATATAAAACATGTCTTCACAGGTGACAGACCATACATTGAGTCAGCTATGGCTGTTTAGGAAAAATACCCATATTGATTATCAGTAGTCCCACTGAGGCTAGCGTAATGGGTACAACAATGAGTGAACCTTGTATCTACGACAAGCTGTCGGAGAGCATCGAAATCCTTCGCCAGTCCGGCTATCGCTATGGCATGTCAGAAAGAGAGATCGAGAAATTCATCAAGCAAGTGCTGGAGACCAACGAACCAAGAAGAGAGCCGCCCCAGTTCCCCATCCTGCGAGCAACCATCAAGGTTTGCTTTAAGGAATATGTTGTCGTTGGCCTACATTGAAGATACCTGTCCCTTGCCAAAGTGACACTACGTCATATCGGTAGAAACTGCAGTGAAGTTTTGAAGGCCTGTCTTACTTATAGCCGTCAACATTCTATAACAATAACAGATTATTTACATAAGGAAATGGGGTAGAAAAAAGCAGCTTTTCAGCCATGCACTGTGACTTCAAATTACCATCTGTATTTGGTAAAAGCACAAACATGCCTGCCTGTGCACACCAAAGTTGAAGACTTGCGTTTATATAGGACCTTTGAGTCAACTTGTGTTCATGCAAGCCGAAGGCTCACTTATTTTGGCAGGAGCAGGACAGATAAGTGGGTTGTGATGTTATCTGCCAGAAAAAGGCAGCACAGCGGTGGCTGTATCCTACTATCGTCGTGTGCATCTCTACTGCTGAAACGCAACAATCTATGGGTTCACACATCTCCCACTGCAGCAAAGCACAAACGATCGCTTTGTTGTTGTTGTCAGCCATGTGAACATTGCCATGGAAACGTTGCCATGTGAACGTACAACCCACAACCGTACTGCTCCCTGTTTGATAACTGTGTGTGTGTGTGTGTGTGTGTGTGTGTGTGTGTGTACACACACACACTCACCCAGTGTTTTTGTCCCCCTTTTCTAGCTTGTAGTGGCAGTGGGTTTCCTTCTGGTGGTGGTTCTGGCCTTCACCTACCCCCAAACCCCAGAGCTGGAATTCGTCAACCTAGGATGTCATAACTGGTCCTCGCCCCTCAGTCATGTCCGCTTGCTGTCCCTGCCGATTGCCAAGAAGTACAACCTACAAGGTCCAAATATAGCTCCTATCCTAACATTCTCGCAGTTTGTTGATTGACGTACTCCCTAGATTGAGCTTTCTGTGTGGAAGGTTGTGTATGCGTGTATCTACATGGCCGTAAAGTCCATTTAGTAATGTGTGTATGACTTGATTCGGCTGCTGCTGGAGATGTGATAGATCACTTAGCAACCGAGCCTTAGCCAGGCGAGCGCAATACTGTAACTTCTCTGCATGGTTCTTGACCATGAAGGGAACAATCAATGGTTAAATGACTCAAAATCCTTACTCTCTCTATGCAGGCTTCCATGAATGGTGGAGTGCTGGGGCTCTCCGGCAAAGCCTGGTCAACTGTTCAGGTTGTGCAGAGATCACCTCTGTGCTTGAGGTCCCAGAGACCCTCAGAAAGACAGTGGCTTTGTGCAGGGGACCCCAGCTTGTGCTGTTTAAGGTAATATAAACATGCAATAACTAACAGCCATGCTTACAATGCAACATAAAAGAGATGTGTTATTTATTGCTAAGTAATTATATGATGTAGATTTTACAGGATCCTTTTAGGTGCATAGTAGTAGACAAAAATGATCATTGCAATTATTGACTGCAAATAAATGAATTTAAATTAATACCTAATATGCGGTGCCAGCTGTATCTATAGCTGCAGCTAGCTAAACAATATATACACAACTAACACAAATTAATTATTTTATTGCATTTCAAATGCTCAATTTGCAAGTGATGTAAAAGGTAATAGCATTTGTATGCATTATTCTAACATATTGCTAAAAAGGTAAAGGGCTAAACTTTGTCGTCCAGTCAGATGCCTTGACATTTGGTAGTCAAACTATTTACAGTTGTACTACAAACAGCGTCGGGGAACAGTGTTACTTATGTTCGATGTGAAAAATGTGCCATCAGCACACAGATCCTCTGGTTAATACTGGCAATTTATACAGACACCTAATCTATTGACATTGTCTGTACACTACAATTCAATGTGTTTTTGTTATGTCTTTATTATACTTCTGCATCTCTTTGTTGTGCTGTAAAGCCATTACATCATGTTATTCTGTTCACCCCTGTTCTACCTCTCACTGGTCTTGTCAAGGGTGGAGAGTCTCTGTTTCTGCAGCGACAGCAGTTAGAGGACCTCTACTCAGCCTATTCAGCCTCAATGTCAATACTGCTGGAAGAGGACAGCCTGCAGGCCCACAACCAGGGCTTCCCCCAGGGACCTGCCAACTTCACGCTTCTCTGGTACTTGCTCTTCTCGCTGTTCCCTTCCATAATATCCTTGTCCTCCCAGCATTGAATATATGCTCATTGGTTAGGGACCAATGTGCATCACATACATGGTTAATCAGACAGTTATCAGTTATGCTTGGAATGGTTTCTTTAAGATTCTAATATTGTTCTATTTTCCCCACTTAAGGAGGTTTAATTCTGGCACCAGGGAGAAGGTGCTGCGGTGGCTGTTCCCAAAAGCAGAGCTCTGCCCCCTGCTGGAAAGTGCTGGTACTACGCTAAAGCGCTGCCTAGTCACCCACAGCACAAACTCACAGAGCACAGTAAGCTAGGTTTATCTTTTGGTTGATTGCCCTCTAATAGCTCCAGACATGCACTCAACTTACTACTAACCACATAGGTAGTATAGACTTCAATTTTTAACGTTACTCTTTTGAGTTAACTTTGTTTGATAATTCTTCTACCTACAAGAAACAAGTTAAGGTTTACGATGTGAATAACTTTTTTAAACGGCTAACAACTGCATGATAACGATATTTCCATGTATAGGTTTATAAGTTTAAATAACTAATGTATCTATATGTTGATTCCTAGTGGCTAGCTAAAGCTATGTAGATAAAGCTGAAAATCACACTTGGATAAGTAAAAAGTATTAGAAGTAATACTGATTATTATGATCAAACGCAGCATTACAGCCCATGTCCACGCAGGCGTCAATGTGGCTGATTAGACACATACTGCTTCGTTGTATTGCAACTGATGTCAGTGTTGTGTGTACGCACTTTAGTCTCATGCTTGAGTCTTTGTATGGCAGTTTTGTTGCACCTGTTAAGGCCAGACAACTGACACCTTCTATCTTGATTGATTATTTTGACCTATATGCAATTTTTGCTCTACAAAACTTTCATAAAGCCTAAAACATGGGGCCCTTGGTGTAGAAGGCTGTATTTTAAAATGTTTTTAAATCTTTTTTTTAGGGGGTTCAAGTGTTGGGCTGGCTTGTGGTAGGAGAAGGGCTGCCAACGGTACGTGTACTGCCCGTTCACCGCTGCAGAAGACACTGCAGCTCTTTCAGTCTCTGGCTAGGACCTGGAGACATGGGTGAGAACCTTTTTGTGCTCAACTGCCGCTCACAAACTGCTAATGTTCTTTGTACATTTAAAGATGCAGCACAATGTTTTTATCTTAATTTCCGACTGCACTTACACTAGGCTACGTAATTATGTGACGGCAGGTGTCATTGATGTGGGTCTGCCGTGGTGAAACTACAGTGTTCCGAAGATAGACTGCTAAAAACGCATATTTGAAACTCCACCCTATGCGTTCTTACCGTGTTTCATGCAGGATATATAAACGTGGACAATCCAGTGAAATGATATTACTTCATTACCAATGTTGGAAGGTTAAATAAAAAAATAAACAGGATGGTTCAGTGTACCCTATGCTAAAGGAGATAAGAAAGGAAGCACTGAAGCAGGTTAGCCTAGTGGTCTAGGTCGTGGGTTCAATCCCCAGAGTTGGCCTACCTGTAAGCATCCTTGAGCAAGATGCCTAACCCCTATCTGCTCCTTGTAATAGCACCATGTAATTGTAAGTCGCTTTGGATAAAAGCGTCCGCTAAATGACCTAATTGTAATTGAAGCTACTTGGATACTTCCTTTCTCTCATTTAGATACCTTCCTAAGCAAAAAAAGACTATTCGACCGCAGCCGTCGCTTCTCGTGCATCTGGTTCAGAGTGTACTGTTTCTCTAAGTCAGGAAAAGTCTCTATTGTGTTACCTCAATGACATTTCTTTTGGGGTTTTTTTGGGGGGTTTTTTATGTGTGTTTAATCACAGATTGCAGCTTTAACATCATTTTTGGAGTTTTATATTGCCCTGACGCATGACTTTTCCCCTTTGGTCTTTCTAGTGTATGCTGATCCTCGCTACTGGCAGATGGAGCTGTTCCCTGGGAGAGGCCAAAACATTGTCTGTGAAGGCTCATCCTTTTAGCTTGTAAGTGGAATTCGTCATGTGAAGGGAGAGGAGAAGCAAAATTAAGGGACTACACAAGATGCTACATGCTGAGGTTGCTCTCTCCAGACTGCTACCGATTGGCTAAGAATGTATAATTTCCTCTACATGCATGTTGCAACTGGAGCTCTTTGAACCTGCAGCCGTTATTGCTAGTATCCTGATAGATATAAGCTAGTGATATGTCTGATATTTGGGCACAGTTTTACAATGGCTTGATTGTCCTGTGGAACCTTTCCATCATGAAAACTATGGGCCAATTTCTAGCACAAAGAACTGGAAAGTAAGACTGTTATGTGCTAAAACGGCACACAATTTAGTATATATCACACTTTTTTTTTTTAAACAATGAGGAAAGCTCAACATTTACATTGTGACAATCATGTAAACTTGTGGGTTAAAACTGTTTCAGAAGTTACGAATGTGGCTGGTGTAATGTTTATCACAATGCATGTGATTAATTTTCTGCTGCTATTAGCTGCACTGGTCTACCTTTGGCTGTGCTAGTGCCATTACTTAAAGAGAAGCTATGTGGGTACAAGTCTAAATGTCTTCATTTATTTTTAGTTCATTGCCCTTTGGAGCTCAACACGCCTTTTACAAATTTTTGTTAAATTAATTTCTTTACTGTCTTTAATCTATTTGTGAAAGTAGTTTGCTGTTCAAGTGACATGATCAATTTAATATATATGTTTTTGCTATGGCAATATTGACAAATATTTATCAATGTATTGGTGTCTTCTTTTTGTGTATGTGTATGGAGATGTCCAATCCACACACTCTATGCATATTTGATTTATTGTATTAACTTAGACCAAACTTATTTCAACATCTGTACTTTTATTTATTGTCTTAATTGGATGTGCATGTGATGTAACTAGGAACTAATTGTGTTTAATGAAAACATTTGTTAATCTATTGTTGATTGTTTATAGTTTATCCATGGAGCCCACAGTGTTGGAAAATATTATACTACAACTACACATCTTTCTTGCATAATAAGGAAATTGAAAAACAAAAACGGTTCTTGATACAGGGTTAAGCCTTTTCATTTCTATGAAACCTGCCTTCTGCATATCCTATCCCACAATGCAACCACATTTACACCATAGCAACGGCATTAACAAAAATGGCGGCGTTTGCTGATTTCTACGCGTTCAGTCTACTTGTGAATATTGCTGCCACAGCTGCGGAAAACACGACATATATGTTTGAAGATGCGAACTTTACAGGTTTATATAACTCTACAACTCCGACTTTCGATTCTACAACCCCAACATTCGGTTACAGTACGACAGAGAGTACAACATCACCCCCGCCAACGACGCTCCTGTCTCCCGACCCTCTGCCTCTTTCTGGCCGTCTCCCTTCTCCGGTCACAGATGGTATGTTGTCAAATGATTACCTATTCTATACAATAAATTATAGGTTTGCAAGCGCGTTGTGCGTAGCAACAACAGTGTTGTATCTAGCCTCGTTTGGGCTTGGTGTAGCTTTGTTTTGGACTAGCAGCAGTGCACCCACCTAGTGGACCGTGCTAGTCCAAAACAAGGCTACATTATACTACATATTAGTGTACATAAATCCTGATGGTGCCAGATGGCATCCTGTCTTGGTGATTGTACTGTACATGCGTTAATGTGAATGGCATTCTTTACATACAGACTAATGTGTTATGACCAAAACCTGTCAGTTGTCAGGTTGTGCGCATGTGATGAACAGAAGGGCATATGTGACATCAACTGCTGCTGTGACAAAGACTGCACAGATGAAGTGCGTCTGTTCACCAAATGCTCAATTGACAATGTGAGGCAAGTTACCCAGCTATTTTACATAAAAACCCAGCTAAACAACAAATGAAATATTGTATCCTATAACCAATGACGAATTTAGAGGCATTTGATGATGTTTACAGTTACATTTAATATACCCTGCAAAACCAAATGGACCCGAATTAGCATTTTTGACATTGACATTACTGGTCTCATTCTTCTTTCTTGTGATTGGCTGGGACTAACATTTAGCTACACACCCAATATAAAGGTGTCATCCTCACCATCTCCCTGCTTGTCAATTTATGCCAGTTAGTACTGTCATTGCAGTGGTAACAAGAAGCTTTGCAGTCAACGTGCAGTTCAATACTCTCTGGGCAGCACTAAAGAGGGCTTCTCAGAACTCCGTACTTCTGTCCAGACAGAAACTGGCGATGGCATCTTCTGTATTCTGACTCAAAACGGTGAGTCAGCACGTTTCACACACTGCGCATTCGGGTTTGCGTTGCACCACAGTTAATTGAAATTGTCATGAAAATGTCATGTCATCATAATTCATCCTAGCCTTTTACGTTTCGTGAGCATAGCTGGAACCAAGCACAAGTGTTCTCATTGTTAAAGTAGAAGAGGCTGTAAGAAACTGATGCAGCACGCCACACTCACCTGTCTCAACTGTGTTTTCATGACATTTGCATATAGGTTTGCAATAGCCTAATTGGGATGTGACTGCATTTTCATTATGCATGTCAATATACCCATTATACCTGTAATGCTGATATGATAAGGGTTTCTTTTATTGACGGACATACATACTGATGAACATAAGGGTTACCAACACAACCTAATCAAAATCATCCTATGAAATACTATCGTGGATACCTGGATAACGAGCAGACTGTCTTTGATTGACTGTCTTTTACTGTTTCGGTTCTGTCTAGGAGTTGATGGTTTGTCCTTTGTCCCGCCTGATGTTCCAAGTGCCAGGAACTTTGACTCACTCTTGGAGAAGTTTTTGGCCTACCCTTTGAACGCTGGGATAAGCAGCGCCACAGTATCTGCAGCGGGGCAACAGGCCTCACCCGGCTACCTGGTGCGTCTCAGCCAGGGTTAGGGAGCTTTAGTTAGCAAATATACTTATTAATATACTCTATTCCAGCTCGGTAGAACCCTGCTCAGTTACTTAAAGTTAAAATGGGACTGTAATTTCAGTAGAACAGTTAATATCCACAACTTTATTCACTGAATGTGAGGAGATCCATTTTTAACTGATAACTCTATTTATTGATTTCTAAATAATTTTCTTTCATGGTTTCTTTTTATTTGAGTATGGGGATGTCATGGCAGCTGCAACAGGGAATGGACAAAGGGACCCGTTTAATCTGCCAGCGCCTGGTGTGGGCACATATTGTGTGGACAGGAATCCTGCAGGTAGTTGCCACAGCTAGACTATCTAGGCTACTCCTCTACTGCTTAAACTACAGTAAATATAACACCCTGTTATGTTAAATCTGGGTTTAACAGTTGCATATGTGTATCATGGAGACATTCATACAGTGCACATCAGGGTAGATTTCTGAAGCTGATTTTAGTTCATTTCTCTGGTTGTATCTTCAGCCTTCCTAATAAAGCAGAGCAGCCGTTGCTCGCGGAGGCTGGTGGATGACAAGGACTGTACCATGCTACCCGGCCTCAACATGTATACTTACACTGGCGTCCAGCTCCTGTCAGTGAGTCCCACTTTTATTCTGAGAAGGCTGCACACTCCGGATCCTTCAAGACCAATACTAGAAACTTTTAATAGTAATATGCAAACTTTTTGAATGTTGCCTAACACACAAGGTTGCCTAACACATTTTTGGTTTAAAACTGTTTAAAATATTGGTTAAAATCGATCCCAATCAAAGTTTTCTCTTATCTACAGGGGAAACCAAAGGACGCAGCAGTAAGTAGACATTTACAACCTTGCGTAATAAAACAAACGCTAAACAGGAACACTGTTATAATTTGCAGTGTGTAAATGGTCAAGTGGTAGGAATTGTGGTCTGCATAAAATTACAGTCATTGTGTTTCATCATGGTTAGTTATGTTACTAACTAACCATGGTGTTACTAACCATAACTAACATGGTGTTAACTAACATGGTGTTGGTTATGTTACAAAAGAATATTTATATAATATATAAATAATTTTGCTGAGACATTTGTGCCTCTACTTGTAGTTCTACTAAAGTTGCTGTTGTCACAGCCTCTGCTTCTCTTGAAGTGAACGTGAATTATGAATCACAAATCATCAAAGAGACGGATGGCCTTTGTAAGATTATTGTAAGCAAATCAAGGACATTGCCTCTCTAGTCAGTGAAGTTATTGCAAAACTCTAATAAATAAAAAAAGTCAGTAGCTATACCCCATGTTTATTTGCTTGCTGACTAAAGCTGAATTGTGGCTGTGCTTGATGAAGCTTGTTATAGTGGAGGTATCGTCAGTGGTCCAGCAGTCTTTGGAAGGTACGCAGACCCTGGTCAGCCTAACTGGTGAAGAAAAACTCAACCCTGTTATATTAAGCCCAGGTGTCTGTTCCAACATTGTGCTCCAGGTGAGTGAACGTCATGTCATTGACGTCATTATATGGATTGGGAATCGGGTCTCACTGTATTAGAGGTTGCTTATAAAAGATTCACTAAGCCATCAATGAAACCTTGATTAGCAATACGTAGATGTTATGAAGCATCACTATCTGTTTGGCATTTGTAATAGAGGTGTAGTCTTAGTGAAGTCTTAATTAAAACATTGTTGCAAAATGGGACTGTGAATTTTATTGTAGAATGTGTTTCCTAAATATATTTATAATGTTGTTTTTTTTTAAATTTTAGGCAGTATTTATTTGATTTTTTCCCAAAGGTTGCCTATGTGGTGAAGTACAGCTCTGCCGGAGAAGTTGTGAATGTGACTGCATCTCTCGTCCTTGGAACTGTCCGCAGAGACACTCTGCTCTTGGAACAGGAGTTCCTCATTAATTTTGTTCAGGTGCTTTACAATAAACTAGGAAGGAATGCAATTTTACATAACCTTGAATTGTATTGTGCATTTATCATGTACATATAACTCATCTGATAAATTTAAAAGCACACTTCCATACCACTATGCATAGTATACAGGCTCATGAAAATATTTAGTAGTATAAATAAGTTGTTTTATTACATTATTTCACTGTTTCATGCCTAATTTAACCACCTCTGTAATATGTATTAAAATGTGTGAATCCTAATAATTGGTATGTTGAAACAGGTGGGGGTTAAGGAGGTGGCTGTGACCTACAGTGGTAATCCAGGTTATGTGCCAGGACTTCCGCTTGTGTCTGGAACAAAAACAGCAGAATATCCTTTACCAGCTTCTAGTCCAAATTTCACTTACCCTTTAACCAGGCTAGTTAACTATAAACCCATTATTTTAGGCCGGTGTGGGGCTGTGTGAAGCATGCATTCGCCTGTTTGTTTCTGGGTTCTTATTCTTATTAACCAAGGAGTTTCACTGGACTATGCATCAGTTACTAAGAAAGGAGGGGTGATTTACTCGCTTTCTAGGGGTCACATCCTTAACACTTCTTTTCACTGGGATTGCTCAGATTACTGATGCAAGAGGAGGACTGACTATTCTCCAAAGTGCTATGCAGCAGGACTGTCTACGAGGACCCCACCAACGCTCCCCTGTCCTATTCGGCCTGGATATGTCGTCGGGCTGCATGTTGAGGTAAGTTCACTTCAGTTGGCAATTCTTTTGTTTAGGCAGAAATATAATGATCTATATGATTCAAACAGCTACAAACATGTCTTGTCTTTTCAGACTGGAGGAGACTGCCAATTGCTCATTGGTTTCACAGGTGCTCCTTGACATTCTGAAGGGGCAGAACCGTCCCCAGTATGTAGGTGCATTTGGAACATCTCCTGTAAACAGTCCACTGGACTGGGTGTCCATCATGAACCACTCCAAGGCTGTGGTGAGCCTGGTTTTAAAAGATATGTTAAATGCAACATACAGTATATAAACTGACAGAAATTAAGCATAGTCCTAGACTGGAGATAAAATAGATATAGTATCTACAGTATTGAACGCTTTTAGTCTAGGACCAGGCTTAATTCCTGTCAGGGAAACCGGTCCTTGGTGAGGCAAGTGGTACAATAAACATGACAGACATCTTTCAAAATGCTTCACCCAATACTTACTGGTTTGATTAATATTGGTCCACAAGTAGTTTTGCCATTGGTGATCATACAATATATTATTGATGTAGTAGTGTTAGGATTTAGGCTAACTGTACGTTTTCCATTTGAACTATCTAGGATGGCCAGAGTTGCAGCATCCCACTGTCTTATTGCTTAGAAGTCGAGTGGACCAAATATGGATCCTTGGTGAATCCCCAAGCTCAGATCGTGAGCATTAAAGAAGTAATCCACACTAACACCAGTACACTGGTAAGAATCAGGTTTTACTTGGAGAGGGTTTTAGAAGCACTGTGCAGGTGGCCTTTAATTTTTATCTAATCCTAAACCCTTAGTAGTACAATGCAGGGTTTCATTCCAACTAGGCACAACCTAACCTTAACTGGTTAACAACTACTTAAAATAACTTATTGTTGGACTTCAATTAAACACGGTTCAGTGTCCATGCGCTTTGACTTGTGCACTCTTGACGGTTCACTGTTTTTCCACAGGCCTTGATCTCTGGGGGTAGCGGTGTCATAGCAGTAACAAGCTCCGTGTCCTTTGTATCCGTTTCTGCTGCTGCTCGCCCTGGCTACAGGGCTTCTCCCACCATCGATGCCAAACTGCCCTTTGACTTCTTCTTTCCGTTTGTGTGACGGGAAAGAAATTCAAGAAAGTAGTCTCTAACTTCATATTGGAGTTGTGTTCATTGGAGTAATGCAATTTATAAGGCAACATTTGCTTAATAGCTGACGGGTGACATTTCTGTATGTTATCAATATATGGTGTGCGTAGTTTTTATGTAGGGCCTACAGGAATGTAAATGTAAAGGATATTTAAATAATAGGAAGTAATGTCACATTTATTTTTATTTTCATATTGAAAGTGAAGCATTTCATACATCAATATTTTATGTACAACAAATCAGTTTAAATGTTTTACATTTGAAACATTAAGTGCAAGATAATGAATAGCTTTTCAAGCCAGAGCTATAGGTAGCAAGGTCCGGTGGCTACAAATTATCTGCATGTTTAACTTGTCAACCCAACAATGAATGCATATCAATGTTAGTAATAAATATGAACATTAATTGAGTTCCAGCACTATGTCATGGAAAGCTTAAAAGGTGTAAATTTAAAACACAGAAAAATAATTTAGCTATAGCTTCTAAGAGATTCAACATGAGGCACTTGTAACGAAGCTCTGCAACGTTCGGCTGAAACGTTACACGTCTATGGAATGCTGTTGCAGAAGGGCACGGAATTTGTTGTTCTCTTGTTCCTAGAAGAGAAAATACAAATTAGCCTCTCGTCAAAAAGCTTGCAGGGCATTCATTTTAAAGAAGGGACATTAGTGTTGAAATAAGTTACCAAATGTATTCTATAGCAAGAAATCTGACAGATTTTACCAATGGAGTGTTAAATGTGAATTTCACTAATCAGTTTTAATTAAAGCACCAGTTTATCAGTGCGCTTCTGCAGCTCTGTGACCCTTTGAACAAGATGATCATAGCTCTCCTTCAGCTTGTGCAGTTTTTTGTCAGCACGTGCCTTCACAGATACCAGGATACCTAGGGGACAAGACGACAAACACTTCAATCACCTGTACACCTAGCATTAACAGACTTTCCTTGTAGTCATCTTGTAATTTAAGCAAAATCAGTGTTCCCTGTTATTTGAAGGCTGTCAAATTTATGCACAGTCAAAATGTGTGTTATGTAGAACGACAACTTTACCATTAATAATTCTGGCCACTCTCCAGAGTCGCAGCAGAATGAGCAAGCCCGTGCCGTTAAAGGCATCCTCATGAAAGATGAAAACGATGTCTAAGATGAAGGACACCACCACCACTAGACCGTCAAACACCTCAAACTTATGTTCGAAGTACTCGAGGCGAAAGGCGTAGAGCTTACCAAACAGCTCTACCATGAAAAAGGAAAGAAGTGCCAAACTAAGGTAGTGGAACACCTGGAAACAGACATAATTGAGGGATTTTAGACCAAAGCAACTGCAGCCTCATTTGGTCAACCTAAACTGGTACAGGGGTTGTCTGGTGAATTCCATTTCTAAAGTAATGTTTAGGCCAACTGTAGAAAAAGCAAACTTTTTGATTGAAGATTGACAGCCAGAACGGTGTGCAGCTCACCTCAGCAGCAATATTTTCGTGTTCCAATGTGATGAATTCCAGATCAATCAGCACCTCAGCCAGAACAAAGAAGGCATCTAGGACTACCAAAAACACCACTAGCACCTTAAAAAAAAAAAAGTTAAGTCAAATAATTTACTGTATATTTCATTGCAATCTTTAAATGAAATGAATTAAAGCATTGCAATGGAATAAAAGTTTGAATCATTCAACATAATTATTGAGGTTTTGTAAAAACAATAGGTTTCTGTGGTTAGGAGGGCTCAATGGAGGAAAGCAGAAACAAACAATACATTTTCAGGCCAGAAAGCAGAAGTACACTTATTACAATACACTTAAAACAATGCAAGGATGCGTTTTCACCTTTGCACTAACATTGTGACAGCTCATGGCATCCTCTTGGGAAATATGCTGTTGTAGATGTTACAATAATCTAAAGGAAACAGCTGGCAGCAATGCAGCACAGTGTGTTACTCTATATTGTCACAAATACCACAAATGTCAGTTGTAGGGCTGCCTGGGCAACTATATTCGTGCTTAATTACAGCCTTGTTGGAAAACCTCCAAAGCCTTACGTATAAGAGTATATTCTTAGACTCAGTTCTAGCTGTTATTTCATAGAGTATTTGTGTCCTTCGATTTTGTCTTCCAAACCAATGCATCTTACGGACCTGGGAGGCTGCATATATTCAAGTTTAACTTGGTTATTTTGAAGTATATTATGTAACGCACATGTGCTGTAGTGCCCGACGCAGGTTGCAATGGTTTCAAAGTAAGTAAAGTTTATTCAGCAGGGCTGTCACAGGACACAAGTCGTGGCTTTGCGTGTTCCATGCACCAACTAGGCCTACGCTAGCAGGGTGAACCGTGTCTACCTGGAATCTGTTAGAGCAGTAAAGCCTTATAAGGGAATCCCTGAAGGTCCGAACGGTTGGATATTGGCCTGTAGCAGGACCCAGATCCTCGCTGGTCTCGTGTAGCTCTTCATGGTCAAACTGCTCCGTCTTTGCATCTCCTACAGCGGTGAAATGTCTCAGGTATCGGGACATGATACAAGCCTCTAGAATGGGGTGGTCAGAGTTCCACCTCTCCCAGGGTTTACCTGAGGGAAAATGGTGTTATCGACATTTCAATTGTCATCTCTTCAATGTTGTGATAATACAGATTTTCTGCAAGAATGCGTACAGAAATCTTAAGGACCTTCTCTGGGCCAATAAAAGCACAAAACAATAAACAGGATGTTTACTTGAATAGAAAATATATGAGCTGTGACTTGAGAAACAATTTCATGTTTCACAGATTTTTCTTGTTTTAACTTAACTAAAACCTTTGTTAATGAATGAAAAATAACTCCCAGTGTTGACTGGATTTGGCTTGAAGACAGTTGCTTACTATTCCTAAAAATACGACTGGGAATACATCACATGTGCATCACAGGCTTTTAAACAAGACCTGACACTGGATGATTTGATGTTTGTTCATTATCTGATCATGACCTGTGTGTGGATTTAAATCTATGAAAGTTATTGTGGGATTTCTCTCATCTTCACAATAACATAATTATGTTATAACAATCAGTGATTGCAGACCCATTCAGAATGTTGTGGCATTTCAGCATCCAACATCTCTCTGGAAACATTGTACAATAAAGTACTTCTGCTTTTAGAGTTTGCCAAATTTTGTTAACCAAACCAATTGAAGCAATATTTCTCAGACTTATAACAATCCCCATACATGTCTGATAATAAATCCAATATTGTAGGTAGGTGTAGGCCTACCTACAATCAGAAATGCCATAGTGACACATTTTCTAACACTATTTATAAACTTCTCCAAGAAGTGCTACATTACCCGAGCTTGTCAAATATATTGCGTGAAATTCAACTTGCAACAGAACACCCAAATGGGTTTTAATAATTTACTAGATTTAACGGCGTTGTGTCGGGATAAGACAATATTGTTTACATTGTGTGTATGCTACAATGTGTAGGCTACAATGTGTAGGCTAAGTGACGAATAAACTTGAACTTCAGATATATTATATATATTTTACACAAAGATATGCAACTTCTGATAGATTTGGAAATACTTAAGTCTATTGCATTTGACATTATTTTTCTCCACTAGACGTTCTTAGACAGTAGGCTACTGGTCCGAAATAAGATTCGCCTACTTGATTTAAATTCAGTGATTTTGCCAATCGTTGTTATTCTGCTCGACAGTGTACGCAATAAACTCGTGATATTCTACAGGCTGTTTTGCCAACCAAGCATTTTCTTGATCCCAATGCCCCACTAGTGGACGCTTCTTTTCTTTATTTGCCCGGATGGCATGGCCCAAAAGATATTATTTAACAGATGCACTGACTCACCTTTTTTTTCTTTTGCCTTTGGGACGTTGCTGACAGGATTCTTAAAAAGAAACTAATTAAGCTCTGCCTTCTGCAAATATCTTACGATCCTATGCAAAACGCCCCTGCCGCCTAACCAGCGTATTCTACGGAAGTTGTCTAAAACTTGACATCCTGAGCGTCTTAAGCGGTTTTACTGTAGGCTACGTGAAGAGAGCCTGTTTTAACGATATCTTGCGTTTTACACACAGATCTATCAATGCGGCCAGTGATAGATGGGCTACCATAAATAAAATCTCTCTGTAGTTTTAACGTCACACTTTCGTGTTCACAAGCTGTCAATCAAATATTCTAACAGATAGGGCGACAAAACACGGCCAAACTAGTTTAAATACGTTCAGGCCCTATGCCTTAATTTTCTTTTAAAAAATCAAAATGAATTGCAAATAGGGCTAGCCCAGAAGCATAGGCATCTCGCCTGCCCTGTCGGGTTGTTTCCTCGTCAAGGGTGACTTATGTTGTAAAACGAGAATGGCTAGTCCTAGGCCTGCAATCACAGCTCCGCACATTGACAAGACATTTTATAGGCCCATGTTAACTTGTGGTCGTATTGTGAGGTTGCAAACGTTCAACTTTTAGATCTAAAAAATATTAGTAAATAAACACAAGGAACTTCGAAGGTGCAGCTGAAACGCCATTTTTAGAAAATAAAACTGACAGCAGAAAGCAATGATTCAATCAAGGACTCCAAAACTAACTAGTTTTGGCCAATCTGCTTTTTCTGTCAGTGCCTCTCAGGATTGGAATAACTTGCTGCAACACACCAGAAACGGTGCCAACTACCATTCCTTCACAACATTAAGAGCCTGGTTTATTATAAATCAAGCTTATGAACACTAAACAGTGAGGTGTTTTCGTATTGTTGTCTTGTATTTAGCTGTATGTAGCTTCTGCTTATCATAGACCGTGTACATAATTACCAGGCCTAACAATGTGTTGTCATGCAATTTGTTAATTTTGTTGTGTCATAAGAGCTGTCTTTCCTGTCTCTGTAGTGCAGGCTCTGTTTGTATCTGCATATTTTCGCTGCTTTTATTGTTGCTTGTATTTTAGTTTGTGCTTTCGATTATTGCCTGCCAGAGAACTACAGATGATATTAGCCTTTTTCTTTTTTAACTCTGGAATATTTAAAAAATGTTAGCCTGTTAATATGCACTGTCCTTGTCAAATAAAGTAAAAGGAGATCATAACGTCCTAGCTAGGGTGACAATGGATTTAAACGCGATCTTAAATTTTATTTAGTGTAGCCTATTCCCTTTTTATTTAGGTTGACACATGAACAGGCACAAACTGTCATGGCACTCTACGGCCCTATAACAGAGAAGCCTAACCACTGTATGAGGATCTAAAATAATTTTCAAGAGACAAAATTACCTGTTGGGCCCAGAACCAGGGGGCTGAAGGTCAGGGTGGCCCAAAAGAAAACTATCATAACAATTATTTTGTGAACATTCTGCTATTCCTTTCAGAGCTCTGCCTCTAAGCTACTAGCCTACTATACTCTTGAATTTGACTTGGCTTGAAATTTCACCAAAAGATGATGATGCTTTGATTACAATTAGCAAATGCTTTTATCCAAAGCGACTTACAATTAAATGGTGCTATTACATGGAGCACATAGGAGTTGAGCATCTTTCTCAAGGATGCTTACAGACAGGCCACCTCTGGGGCTTGAACCCTCGGCTGAGAGTCCAACACCTAGACCAGATAATCCTGCCCCCCTGCTTTGGTGTTACTTTAAACAAACCCAGCTAAAATATCATTCGATTTAGTTTTTAGATATTTAAGTCTTTTAACATTGTTTTTTTTTTATTTATAACTCTTTTGACTAGTTTTTAATACGCTACACACTCGTCAATGTGCGGCTAAATAAGCATTTGAATAGGACATCTCACTCTCAATTCAGCCCAGCGCTGTGCGTATGGCATAGCGGAGCGGGAGATCAGTTTGGACATGCGTGGTACCATTTTCCATAACAGTGCACGAAAAACACAAGCAAACCAAACAAAGTTTCACTTGTTTATGCACGAATTTTAAGACGTACTGTATATACGTGTGTTTGGCTGAGGCAATACACCTGAATGTGAGTCAGCCTGAAGCAATACGCCTCTCACATAAAAAATATATTTGACCGAAAGTAAGGTAGCCTTCTTGGTGTAGTCCTGTTTAACCGGGTTGCAAGAACAGGCGGAAGTAGAAGGAAGTATAGTATCTTGCTTTACAAGGATATTTTTTTCCTCTTAGCCCTGGTGCATGGCGGTCTGCTGGCGGTGAGTATCCCAGTTTGCGCTGCTGCAGATTATAGAACCAAGGGAGAGATGGGATTGAAAATGGGAGACTAGAGAGAGGGAAGGAGCTAGTGGCATTAGAGTTGACTAGCCTCCTTGTTTTATCTCTACACATGATAGGAACATTTCTATCAGAAACTCATGAGGCTCACTTGCAACCTAGTGAACTGCGTGTTGTCAAATGGTTTAACAAGGGCAGATCAAATGCGAGACATTTGTACAGTCAAATGAGGCCTGGTTCGATAGCTTTCAAGCTAACTTCAGCTAGCTCATACCGATGTATGCATGGTCATTTCTCGGCAGCTCCTGCTCGTCGTAGCCCGTCAGTTTACATATCCAGTAAAACAATCTTAGCTGCGTGTAGGAAATTTAGACGTTGTTATGTGTTCCATATGAGACTATTTAAAATAGTAGATGTGTTATTGTCAGTAGTATCACTTTATGTTTGGTTGTATAACTCCTGGGTAAAGTCAATGTAAACTGACGAGGTTTTCGCTCCAACTGGCCAACTATGTGAACTAACGTTACCCTACATTCAAGCCAAGTCTGTCTCCCAGGATTTCATTGAATTTATGTTTTGCATCTAGCTCTTATTAATAACATTCCCTTTTTTTGATAAAGATGTTTTGTCCTTTTCTGGCAACAAACTTGTGTGGAGGAAGCTTAAAGAAAGAGAAAATTTAAATGGCACACATTACACAATATTTTGTCCTATAAAAAAATAGTGTCTACTTTCTTTTCAGTGTATTCTTGGGAATTTTATGAACAACTATTTGCTCTGACGTGAGTTGGTGCAAAATCACAGTTGATTGATGTGACATTCAATCAACCCAGAACATACAGCCTAACGTTAGCCTATACAGCAGAGCATAGCATGCAAGAGTAACGTCAATGCTACTATAACCAGGCGTAATAAGTGTGTGTAATAAGGATTGTTACTGTATTGTACCAACATTTGTGTTACCATGTCTGTAATTACTAAGAACTGTGAGAGGATGGAGAGTTTGGATCTACAGGCAGTAGCCCTCAGTGATGGCTCCACTGCCTTCATTGAACAGGCAATTAAAGGTGAGAAACACGATGTAGGCTTATTAACTGCATATAGTTAAGTCTCACAATGAAAGGAATTGTATGGTTAGTTTATTTATTTAAATGTGATGGACGCATTTTGGTCAGGTTGTCGATAAAAGGCACATAAGGCACACACACACACACACACATTTAGCACCATCTCTAAACCACCTTTTATGGATTCAGAAGTTTGTATTTTATAATAAATGTACAAATAAATGCATATAAATTGGTCCTCTCTCAGATGGGAATCTAGCAGATGGGGACACCATCCAGCTGGAGGATGGTACCACAGCTTATATACAACAGGTCACAGTGCAACAGAAAGGTCTGAAGAAACTCCTTGCAAATCCCTCCTTTCTGGAATTAGCCAAAGGTCACTCTCTTGCCTCGAAATGGTCCAGAATGCAGCGGTTAGGATTCTTACTGGTTCTAAAATACGACATCACATTACTCCGATCTTTGCATCCCTCAAGTGGCTCCCTGTTAAAGTCAGAATTGATTGTAAGACTTACCGTTTTAGACCAATCACTTTTAGTGTGAGCGTCTGGCTCAGAGCTACATTATAGGCAGGTTGGCCCCTTATGAGCAAGCACGCAGCCTTAGAGCCTCGGACGGGGCCCTCCTGGTTGTTCCTATGTCTAGGCTTAAAATCAAAGGTGATCGTGCTTTTGCTGCCAGGGTCCCTAGACTTTGGAATGCCCTGCCCTGAGGAGATAAGGCTGGAAGAATCGGTAACCTCTTTTTAAATCACTTCTCAAAACCCACTTCAGGCGAGCTTTTACGTGATGTGGCCCCTTCTTCTTTTATGTTTGTAATTTAAGTATTTGACTTATCTTTAACTTAATTGTCTTTGCTTTTCCTTTTGCCCTCTGTTTTAGTTTATTTGTTTTACTTGTATGCTGTTAAATTGATTAACTGGTTTCATCTGATTGTGAAAGCACTTTGCAAAAAGGTGCTCTAAAAATAAAGTGATTATTATTATATTATTAATGGTATTATAATTACTTTTTAATTGTACTATTGTATTGTAAGATCTGTTGTCGTCTCACATAAGCATTTCAAAAAACATTTTGGACAGGCTTTTTCCATGTAGTGTAATCTTACACACGCAGAATTAGCATTTGTCTTCCCATGTATGTGAGTATGGTGCAATGACAGCTCTTGCTGACATTTAAGGTGTGTTTATTACTACTTAAACCATACTAATCTACAGATGGGAGGAAATATACATTTCGTACATACATTTTGTGTATATATGTGTAATATTTTGTCGGCCGCTTGTCTTTTTTAATCATCCTCTTGTCATTTCCTGTTCAACAACAGCACCTCTTTCCTTTGAGGATGGACAGGCAGTGCAGCTTGAAGATGGCACAACAGCATACATTCATCACACACTCAAAGGTAGGGTCACATACTGTATGGTAGTTTATGAAAGCCCTTAAAGCTTAAAGGTGTAGTGTGTAAGGTCTTGTATTGTTACACAATTTTATAAGTAATGGTTTGCAGAGGGTACTTCCAACAGCATATACAGTACATGCGTACATAATACCTGCAATCATGAAATCCTTAGTTTTAGAAACTACTTACAACTAAGGTTGCACCACTATTTGTTTTCAATATGAATTTGAAGCACACAATTGGACAAAGCACAAATGTACATGCCCCATACAGTGTGGTATGTGTAGGAACCTCGAATTTTACATCTCCATTCAATCAATACACACTACACCTTTTAACATGCCAGTTTGTTTTTAGAAGCCAATTGAGAGTGTTAGCCTCTTAGTACACAAACAATTTGAACCTTTACTCGCATCTCCCTCTAGAGGGTTATGACCCGTGTGAGGTAGAGACAGTGCAGCTAGAGAATGGCAGCACTGCTTACATCCACTACCCCCAGACCATGCCCTCTGCCCCAGGCACCATCCTGGCCCTTCAGCCTGCAGGAGGCTCAGAGGACCTACCTGCAGAGGATGCTGCATTGGTGGAGGCTGACAACATGGCCGCCATGGAGCACTACACTGTCACGGTTAGTTCTCCTGAGAACACGACTACAACAAAGAAAAAAACAACATTGTTATATTTGTTTAAATAGATTCAGATAGTCTTTTACCTAGCCATAAAAACAGTTTAGGCAACAATGTTTAGGACTTCTCTTGGAGTCTAGCATACAAAATGCCTAATGTAATTGTAATTTAAAAAAGTGTGATCTGAAATAAACTTAACTTAGTAAGTTAGGATATACAGATATATATGGCAATACAAAAAGCAGCCGCATGTGACTATATCTACATGTATATATATAAGTACTTAGATAATAGAACTATGTATGAGTATAATCAGTGCCAGTATCGGCTTTTAACTGGATATAATGCATCCTACAGATGACTGGCTCTCAGGTAGAGGTGGATGTGAACATGGCTGCCACCAACAGTGTCCCGGCCAACTCTGCTGTCCAGGTGAAGTTTCATGTGTGAAAAATGTAGCCTTAAATAAGAATAATCTAGTCCAATGTATGTATCTGCCATGTTGGCAGTTAATAGAGTTATTAATGTAAAGTGTGTACGAGAGAAATGTGTGTTTTGGTTCCAAATTGAAACTTGAAATTGCATGTTTACATAGGCTGTCCACTGCAGTATTTTTTATTTTATAGTTTTTTCTGTAGGTGGTTTATGAGAGTAAGGCTTGGAGCAATTCCAAAGGCCAGCACATAGCCGAGAAGGCCTTCCGCTGTGACTATGAAGGATGTGGACGGCTTTACACAACAGCACACCATCTGAAGGTACACACACACATAATGTACATATGCCTCAACACTTACAGGTAATAGCCCTCAAAATATATTTAGGATTTTACGGCAACTCTATAACTTATGGCTTTGAATGAGTCATGATTATGCAATTTAGGATTTTACCACCAGATGGCAGTGTGATTTACATTTACATTTACAGCATTTAGCAGACGCTTTTATCCAAAGCGACTTACATTTACATTGTTCTATTACATGGAGCAGGTAGGGGTTAGGCATCTTGCTCAAGGATGCTTACAGGTAAGCTGACTCTTGGGCTCAAACCCACAACCTTATGGCTGGGAGTCCAACACCTAGACCACTAGACTATCCTGCCCCCCATACAGCAGAGGTGAATAACTCTTTCAACATATATATTTTTTCACGTGTGTGTGTTTGCACAGCACTGTTATAATGCTAACGCACCAATTGCTGTCTTGGAATAGAATGAAAGCACAGTAGCCACGCTATTGGTATCTGCTGTTTTGTTCTGGCTGAACACCTTGGAGCATTGTCCCAGGCATTTGAGCAGCCAGACGGCTGGCCTCAGTCAGTCAGGTCAGAGACCCCGCTGGTCGCGACAACACAAAAATAACCCCCATAGCAACCTTCCTCTATGTCGCCGGCGGCCAAACTGCCCACTGGCCAAACTGCCCACTGGCCAGTTGGTCTATTTTGGCAGTAACACTTAAAGTGGAAGCGTGAAGAGCTGGTAACATCACATTTTAGGCAACGTACTTCCACATGTAGTGCAGACATGCATGCACGTTTCATCCACGTCAACATGAAATCCTGTTGTCTATTTATTTTTGTTGTTGAGAGGAACTACTTATAGCAGTCATCCTGCCATTATGTTTGGACAGGAACAAATGTGTTTGTTGGGTGACTGCAGGCGTTTTAATAGTACACAGTCGAACAGTTGCTTGACTGTAGATCCATACATATACAGTGCAACTACACTCCAGTTTACCTATTCTACTATTAAGACAAAATGGAAACGTTTCAGTAGTATTGTGTGCCATAAAACAGAGCATTAGGTTAAATCAATACACATCAATACACAATAATTTTTCAAACAGCGTCCACAATTGCCAGGGATTAAGCATACATTTTAAGCATAAAAGGAAGAAAGATCTCTATGGAAACCCTTTGTTGAGACACCCTTGAGACACCCAGGCAATGCAATTGTAAAAAAAAAGTCTCTATGATACTGAGCAATGAATGAGTAACAGTGTGGTCTTAAATGTAGTCACTGGTGGTGTATTGAATTATTTGTTGCCAGTACATGTTTTCATTGATGAACCGGACATGCTCACAGTGGCATCTCTTGTTATCCTAGTATTAGAACCCCAAGTGTGACTCAAATAAGTTTCCAGTTGTACACCCAGAGCAAACTCAAATTTTCTTAGTACTGAGGTATTGCTGGTTAGACTCTCTCAATTCGTGTTTTTCTACTTTTGTTCACAAAAATCAGTTGACAACAAAGTCTGCTTTCAGCTTGGGTGCATTCATAAGACATTACCATTAAATTAGAGAAGAAAGAAGTTTTAAAAGCACTTTTAGTATAAATTATTGTGAATGATATGTAAGCATATTTTAAGAGATGGTCCTGTGACCACACCTGGTTTCACTAGTATATATTCTCTGTTCCTCTGCTCTTCTGCGCCAGAATGGGCTTCTGTTCTCAGTGACTATCCAGCGTTATTCCTACCAGTTGATCCCGTTCCAGACCCTGCTCGTTTTGCGACTACCGTTACCTGTCTGCCGTCTGTGCGCGGCTGTTTTCCCGTCTTGAACCTCCGCCAGTTTCCGACTTTGCCCCCGCCTGCTGTTCTGTACCTTCGCTCCTAGTGATATTTTTGGTTTGATCAACTGCACGGACTGACTAATGACTCTGTTACTCCGTTTTCTGAGTCTGCGCTTGGGTTCAATCTCGACCCTTGTCACATGCTTGAGCAAAATCACTATTTTGCTCAAGCATCTTTACTATCACAAACTAAAATTGCACTTTTTAATCTTCTTGCTTTCGTCCCCGCAGTCTCTGAATCGCAGCAAGCTCATTAATTGGTTGGTTGCCAAAATCTGTGTTCGGCATACGATCAGTCCAGCACATCGTCCAGACTGCAGCTAGCAAGACGGACCAATTAGTGTTCCCTCCAGGAAACAGCCCCCCCCCCCCGCCACCGCCCGCTGTTAGAGGCTGGCAAGATAAACGGCAACAACACACTATCTTAAAGAGATATTTTCCGTCTTCTCTTTTCTCCGTCCTCTCCTCTATTTTTCCACTCACTATATTCCTCCATTGCCGGAGTGGTGTGTCACAAGTTAATGCTCATCTTGAATAATTAAACATGAAATGGCCATCAGCTAAGCATGCCAGTCCGCACGGGGCGTCGGCGATGTTTGATTTGAGGTCAGTGGCGCTGCGCTCTTTGATAGACCTCCGCATTCAGGCTGGGGTCTATTGTATGGCAGATGCGTGCTGAACAATGGGAGGATTTCGGATCCAAAAGTTCTCCTCTAAGGAGTATCAAGAATAAGGCTTCCCCCCTCGATCCCACCCTTCCCCCACAGCTTGTTGTGGCTGTGTGTGTGTGTGTGTGTGTGTGTGTGTGTGTGTGCACAGTCGCTCGTCCGTCCCCGCACTTTCCCACTGAACAGGGGCTGGGGCCACAGAGATCATAGAGGTCAGAGGTCACTTGGGCCCCTAGTGGGACATCACGGCAGGTTAGGAAGGTCAAGAAAGGTCGGCGACAGAAGCGCGGCACACCGGCGCGACAAAGGCAGCTGCCCATGTCAATGGAGAGCCATTTGATTCTGGAGAAAAGCTCTGAAACAAAGAGACGGGGGATTGGGGAGTGATGGAATCACAGGCAGACATTCCTGATCCACAACAACATCAGCTGAGGGCCGAGATCGCCTGGCTGAGGGACAGTGAGGAGGAACTCTGCTTATTGTTCTCGCCTCCTAACAAATAGCAAAGCTTCTGTTTTGTCTATGATAGTGTGTGTGTGTGTGTGTGTGTGTGTGTGTACATCCGCACAAAGCATGTGTTTAGGAGTAGTCAGTAAGAGTTGTCAGTATTTGTAGTTCCCTGCTGCCTCCGCATGACACATCGACTGGGACTAGCTGCAGAATCGTTGCTTCACGAATGCGTGCAGGTCATGTTTAGAGCGGGGCAAGTAATGCAGTACTAACCGTACTGTGTACAAGTGTATGTTGTCACATGACACAAGTGTATGTTGTCACATGACAGGAAAGGCAGACGGGGGGGCGGCCGTGATGTATGCACATTTTGGGGGTGTTAGATAAACTTAAACTCACTACTTTTTAAACAACAGGTACTGTATGCATTCTACAGTAGGTGGCCTTTATGTTGCCCTATTTTGACAGTGGGTCAACTAAATGGACCCTTAGCTGCAGCTAATCAAATTAATAATGATTTGGTTTGTTAAAGTAGTGTCTGGCAAAATCAATCATACACATTTTATTATCTGCAGCTGTATTCACTATAACACATCTGCCCATCTACAGTGGCATATCCACAGTGTACTGTTTATATAATGACTATGTATGTATATGAGCAACATTCAGCGATCATCTTTCTTCCAAATTACTTTTATTTCCCCTATTCCTTTTGACCTACCAATAGGGTTTGATTTTAAATTACATCTGTTTAGTCATTCCTGTTTACCTTCTCTGCCTGGCTGAATGAGTCAGATCAATATCTTGCCGAAGAAAAGTCCACAGATGTAGACTGTTCCATACAGTTGTGAGAACACTCACGCTCCATGACCAGTCAATAAAACATTTTGTAAGATGTGCTTATCTCTCCACCTATCTTGCTGTGTCTGTAGAAAGACTGTCGGCATCTATTTCCACACTTCAAATACTGTAAGGGATTTTATAACTTACAACTAGAAAAGCTATGTCAACGTTTTTCCACACACAAAGGAACAAAAGGTTTATACCTAAAAAGAAGAAAAAGTTTAACTTTTGTCAATATTTTAAGTGATATTGAAGTAACCATTTACATCTTTACTTCGGAGTGAATTTTCTGACATTTGTGATGAAATATTTCATTTGGCTGGTCTGTTTAGTTAAACAGATGTTATTTTTCAACTGCCAATCAAAAAGATACCAGTGTATTATGCGTGAGTTGAGATAGCATGGAAGGTTGAAAGAAAACAAGGATAGATTTAGTTAGTTAAATACACCAGCTAATGACTAATGTTAATGTTAGACCTTACTATGAATATAGGCTACATTATGTCCAACAGTAGGCCTAGTTGAACGCTTGGTTAGCATCAAGCCAGAATAGTTAATAGAGGATAGTAGTATCTACTAGTTACTTCAGTAATGTATTCATTTATGAACAGTGCGCTGGGCAGTGGTTCTGTCTGTTGGTGACATGGTCTATAGGTACTGGCCAATAAAAACATGTTAATTGCCAATTATCATGTGACCTCGAATCTGTCGCCACAGAATCCTGATAAGTTTTGTACAGGGAGGCGTATTCAGATAGAAATGGCAAACATTACGCGGAGCTTAGGTGAATATTGAGATTCCAAACATTCAAAGGTGGGCCATTGTCATGTAGGTAGAGAGTGGGGGCTACAAATCCCAACAAGATGGCATCGATTCCAATGCTTAAGACTTTGCCGTCCCTTGGCTGGGGATCCAACTGGTAATCCAACTCGTGTGTTTCCATGGCAGGCACCTGTCTAACCACAGAACCACGCAAACCATTTATGACTATTAATTTTTCCCTTTCAGATGGTGTGCAAAGATTATCACATTAACGCGTTTAGATTTCCAGCACGCTTGGATGTATAAATGAGCTGCTACAGTACGAAGCTTTGGGAATGTCAGTGCACTGTAAACATTGCAGCCTGTTTCGTAGGCTATGTCCCAGGATAGTCTGGGTCTGCCCCCACAGTGTCTGTCTCCCGTCTGCAGAGGAACAATAACACGCGGTGATGTCAACAGCTCTTCATCCGCACCTGAAAGTCTGCTGTACACCCACGCGTGTGCAGATGCCTTTACATATGTGTTTGTAAGTAGGGACTGTGTGTGTGTGTGTGTGTGTGTGTGTGTGTGCGTGTGCGCGCGTTCACATGTTTTCAGGGTGATTGAGTGTGTGGGAGTTGGAAGCGAAGGCCAAAGCTACATTTCCCTGCTGTATAATAAGCCCCGTTTCTAGTTCTGGCAAGTGAAAAGCACTTAGAAGGTCTGGCAAAAGAAAGCAGCATCCCTGACACATTTACCTAGATAGAGCCCTTCCACAAGCACATACATAACTAGTATAGGGACAGAACAATCAGAAACTGGAGGTCTTCATGGCAAAACGGCTATCAAGACAAATAAAATCGCATCCTATAACAAGGAAATGTCTTGTTTCCATCCAAGTTACACACTCCTGCATCACTTTTAGGCTCACATCTTCTCTACCCCTCCCCCTAGAGCCATGCCCACTTTTGTGCACAGTTGTGCTTCAAGTCCAGTCCATTTGTATAGCCCTTTATCACATGACAGTGTCCAAGGGCTGCACAGGCCCGCATCTCACGTGGGAACACCTTATCCTCCCATCGGGCCAGGAAATACTCTCCATAAAATCACCTGGGGTGGCAACGGAAGGAACAATCCCGTATCCATGTCCACAGCACTATAACAGTCTACACAGCAAGATGAGAATACACACACACACACTGACTGACTCACTCACTCACTCAATAACATTCACAAAGAAGCTACAAACTGCCGGCTCTAGGGCGATACATGGCCCCCCAACTGCTGTCACAAAGCCCACCACGTCAGAAGTGTCATATCATGTCTTCATAATCACAACAAAGATTAGGAAAACCTAGAAATGCCATCCAAAATCCTGTTAATGACATAAGCCTACTGAAGCATCCACCAAGAAGATTTCTTCAGACACAGCAGGGGGAGTGAAAAACCTTGGTGGATAATAGTGTCTCCGCTTGGCGGAGGTTGACTGGTGAGTTGTCTGGCAAGTAGTGGTCTAGGAGTCCTAGATTGGGCCTACCTGTAAGCATCCTTGAGCAAGATGCCTAACCCCTACCTGCTCCATGTAATAGCAGCATGTAATTGTAAGTCGCTTTGGATAAAAGCATCTGCTAAATGACCTAATAGCAATTGTTACTATTAATTCAATTAGGTCATTTAGCTTACAATTACATTGTAATATTATATGAAGCAGATGGGGGTTAGGATGGTTATAGGTAATCTGACTCTGGGGCTTGAACCCATGACCTCCTGGCTGGGAGTCTAACACCTAGACCACTAGACTATCCTGCCCAATGCATCCTACCCTGGGAGTCCAATGCATCCTGCATCATAGATGCAGAAAACAGCCCTTTAGTTCTGCCGGTATACCGCATTTTCTGCCAGTGTGGTTGTATGAGCAAATCCAAGGGGTCCGATGTCATGCCATTGGTTTTACTTGGACTTGGGAATGCCAATTACAATACACATAACAAAAATATTATTTTAGCATTAAAAAAATCTGACTTTTGAACCCTGATGGTGGTATTGAACAACCCAACAGGTACTTACTGTTGGGTTGTTCAATACCTTCCTCTTATTAGTTTGTCATATCCTTCCATCCACTTATACAATGCTGTGAAAGAAAGCTTCTTGTCGGCAGTACTGCTTACGATTTTTCCATTCTAATAATATTTTACTCACAAACCAGACCACTTACCACCACCACACCACTTATAGCTACACTGGTATGAATAGCAGACTCTCTAAACTTCTGAATGAAGCAAATTAAGATCATTCATGTTGTGAACTTTGAAGTGTTCAAACCTGAAAAGAGAAAACGGGAACTAAAAAAGCACAGCTATGTCCAACACAGATTATTTGTTTTATCTGTACTTAGGCAAAGTTTTATACATCTTCTCCTCGGTGAAGCTTTTACATTTAGTGACAAGAGATTGTATTGGTATGTTTAAAATGACTCATACATTTTTCTCCTCAAATTTTATTTAAGAACATACAGTATGGTATACCGTATATGCAAGTTTCCAATGAAATTATCATGACTTTAAAATTCTGTCTTTTTATATACATCATCATCGAAAATGTGTTTTCTTTCCCAGGCTATTTGAAGAATTGTGTCTCACAGTTGCTGTTTATGCATGCGTGGTTGTTATGTGTTAAGTCTGAAAAGGTCTTTGGCTCTATTTTAAGATGGATACATGAGTTACAGCATAATGTTGTGATTTTGAAAAAAAAATCTGTTAGTTTAGTGATTCACCAATGACCTGGCGAGTGGTAAGAAGTATACTGTTTGTCCCTGTTTTAATCTGTGTCTTTAAGGTACTAGTTTTTCATCTTAATTTGTGCTTTTAATTTACGCTATGCCACAGGGGGCAGAGTTGTGCACATGCTTGCATGTGATTGTATTTTGTCCAGTCGTATTCCTTCTTCTCAATAAACATATTTATTGTTAAGATTTATTGATTTATCGGCTATAGCATCGTGACACCATTCTGATCTTGTGAGCGCCGTGATTTCTTCATCAGTCTGGGATGCACGCCTGGTTTGGGACCAGGTTAGAGAACCACCGGCAAATCAGAATCCAGTTTATGCCGACAGCAATTAAGGGCATGTGATCATCCCCATGTAGTTCTTGTTCTGATTGGTTGAATGTGGTCCAATATATAGTACCTGTGTTTGTTAGAATTTCTGATTAGTTGAAGATGGTCCAATCACGTGCTAAAGATTTCATTGACACCTATGGGTCCCACCTCTATCCCGAACAGTGGCGGACCGTGACTCTCGACACTGGGCCTTTAACACAAAATACACATACACACATACACAACACAGTGCATAGGCTACAAACTGATCTACATTTGCCTGATCTGTGTACTGTAGCAACACTGCAATAGATTTATCAAAATGCTCGTAACAGGCCTAGGTTGCCACAAACACACAGACCAACCTTGCCTCCTGAATCCTCCTTGCATCCTGCAGCCCTTGCTAGCTGGCCTTCCGATCACGCCACACGAAAAATTACGTAGGCGGCTAGAAGGCCTAGGCGGGTCATAGAATACACGCAATAGATTCCGGGTAGATTTTTCACCCGGAGACAGCACAGGTGGAAAATCTGATTGGATAAAAGCTCGAATTTATGTGACCTGCACTGGAAGCAGCGCAACTTAATAAGAGAGTAGCAATGGAATTACGTTAATAGACTGATGGAAACAAACATTGTAAAATACATATAGCAATAATGAAAATATACAGGTATATTAAATTTATAAATAATAATTTTCTGATTCTGACAATCTCTAGGCCAGCAGAGACAGCCCACCTCTCATCAACTTGGAGATGGAGTTATCAAACTGACGTGTAGAACGAAAAAAACTGTTGAGCTTACAAAAGTAACTGTATTTTGAACTGCCAATTTTTATTTCATTATTTTATAAATGTATCTTTGTGTCCAACTGGATACTGAACTTCAGTAGCAAGTTCATTTACAGTTCCTGTAAAGAGCTTAGTTAAGAACCACCCACTTCCAGGAGCAATTTTATTCCATTTAGATAAAAGGTGTAAAATAATTTGTATCAATAGGGCATTAAGTAAAAGCAAGAGCAGTTCTGAATTTAAATGGCTGAAGAGGGGTTTTATAATTAGCTAGATGCAAATTATAGCCTATGGTGATTTGATCTGACCTATTTTGAAGGATGTAGGGCAGTTCTCCCAAACCATCTTTTTACAGAGATAGGTGCCCTGCTGCAAGCAAGACTGTATTTCCGTCTCTCTGTCAGGCAGACACACACTGCAGCAGGGCAATGTTTCTCAGACGATTCAATGCCAGTGGATTGTTAGAGGTTCCAGTGAAACCATATTCTTAAAAAATAACACCCGCCTCTGGAGAGAGTGACAGTAGACTCTCTATTCATTATCTGCCGGTAAGAGCTTTTACCAAAAGCTAGAACACCCAGGGCTGCGGCATAATGAGACTTTATATCCTCATAAGCTTTATTTTATTGTATCACGAACAGGGCTGGAATGACTCCTTGTATCCTTGTGATATTGTCCTGTGGGTGCATTGTAATTTTTGCGCTTATCTTCATAATGATTTCTGCAGGTCTTATTATTAAGGATTGACTTTTGAATCTTGTTTCTCACTTTTGTCCTCGTCTTCAATCAAGCTAAACTATTGGGTCCCGAATAGCATATATGGCATCCGTGTTCAGTCTGTGTTTTAGGACACAAGGTAGTATCCCTAATCAAAAACTAGATTGATATATGGCTGGATAGATAGATGGATGACTACGGCGTGTGTGTGTGTGTGTGTGTGTGTGTGAGAGAGAGAGAAAAAGAAGGTTTCATGAAAGAGTCAAATTAACTGTCAAGTAATGTAAATGGCTAAGCGAGAGAGTTTGCTACAGATGGAGCTTTGAGATAAAGAACAAAAAGAAAGCAGTATCAACAGTGTTCGGCATAAAATCATGTCACTGTGATCAGAATCGTTGGAACCGCCAGGCCGTCTGGCTCTCTCTTTGGAAAAGATCACACAACTTGAGAAATGTGGAAAATGTGTTTAAAAAAAAAAGCAATTCTGTTTAAATTGAGAGGTGATTGTTTTACAGTGTCTATTTTAACATCTTTTATAATCTCTACAACTCAAAGTTGTTGAGAAAATCATAATTACCAACGCAGCTTTGGGAACTGCTGGGCAGAGGTATTAGTGCAATTACTGCTCGCATATTAATAACCAGCAGGATGTTGAAGAAGAAAACCGAGACCATCTCCGCCTACGCCACGTTTGAGGCCCTGCACTTCCTAGCCTTAACAGACCACTACTATTCCTAACTATGTTACCTCTCGCCGCAACCTAAAATCTCTCTCTCCCTCATCCTTCTCTTCTGCAGTACTCTCCCTACTACCGTCAACTGAACTATTCTCGCTCTTATCCCCTGACCAGGCTACCTCCACCCTTGTATCCTGTCTATCATCTTCTCTTAACAGCCTCTGTCCACTTAATACCAGACCAGTGCGACCTTCTCCTCCCAC
>JAODLI010070312.1:0-14271 GCA_027575585.1 Percopsis omiscomaycus
CCCCTATCTGCTCCATGTAATAGCAGCATGTAATTGTAAGTCGCTTTGGATAAAAGCGTCTGCTAAATGACCTAAATATCTCATTGTAATTTTTCATTGTCATCCGTGGCTAAGAAGATAGCTGCTCGTGCAAGCTGCTCTTGTAGACTCCTGGATGACATAACACTGCTGGGCAGTGGTTCATCTCATGGAATGGGGACCTTTATGGAAACGCATTCTTCTGGTACAGTAAGGCATTCGAGACTCCCAGGGGAGTCTCTCAATGCTTTCCAGATGTCTCCCAGCTAGCAGCCAGAACTCTTGGAGCAGGGTTGTGATGAAGCCCTGCTGCTCATGGGAAATGTAGGCATTTTATAAGGACCAGAGGGGAACATATGGCTTTGTTTAAGATGCTGTAGACCGTTCAGGATTGACTTATTATTTTACTTTCTGTTCCAAATTCATTTTTCTCTTATTTATTTTTTCTTAATTTGTGTTATCGAGTCACACATCCACACTATTGGCAAAGGTTTTCCCTATATTTTCTTTACTTTTATCCCTTTACATTTTTTTTCAAAGCTTCAGTTCTGTCATTTTAATAAATTAACATTCCTTGAGTTATAATAAGTCAAGGAATACTAATTTAGCTCATTCTATCCAGTTGTACATGATTTTGGCCTAAACATACTTTCTGGAACTCTCCCTCCCAGCGAGGACAGCTACACTGTGATAGACTACGCCCTGAGGAACCAGATCAGTGTCGGACCCTGCCAGCCCGAAGATCTCTGCCTGTCACCAGGCCGAACCACCGCCAGCATGCTCATCTCGCGGCAGCCCGGCGGAAGCCATCTCTTTCTCCTCAGTTTCCGTAGCAACCACTCCAATGAAAAGGTGACCATGATCCTCGGTGCAGAGTCGATGTGAGTATTTGGTGACCTTTGACCCATTCCTCTATATTGTACAGAGTTTCTAAGGTTGTTGCACACGCCAATGTATTTGGCTTATGCTATGTGTAATTTATCAGTCCCTGCTATAGACTGCTGTAGATTTTATTTTTTTATATAGAAATAATCTCGTCTGCCCTCTCCCTTTTAGCTGTTATTTCTCTTCCCTTGCTTCACCTTTTTCTCCAATATGATCATACAAGTGTCAGTAGTCTTTTTGTCCGGATTATTGGCTCTCAGAATAAGAGTTTCACCTAAATATGAAAGTAGTTGCTTCGCTGGGTTTATTTATTGGGCTTCAAACCCAGGAAACCCTTGCAGTAGCTCCTTGTGTTTTTGTAGCATGCACATTGTGAAGGATTAGTCACACTTCTGACCTAGAGATAAGAATTAAACCGGTTTTACTTCTTGCTAAATCAGGGCTTTGGCTGGGTTAGTGAAGCTCAAGACACCATGTGTTAAACAGTGAATCTACAGCTACCGCTAGTCTGTTTATATGATAGGGTTACATAACACCCACTAACAAAAGTGAGTCTTATTGTGACTTACTGGGCATGTTTATACTTGTACTTGTACACTTAAAAAAAGGGATCCTGTGTCATTTTCAAGTGCACACACAACAGTTTACACTGTAATTGTGTACACTTAGTTAGGTAGTGTTCCGTACATATGCTGCTAGTGCCTCATTCCTATATAGTCACACACTTTTTATTTGAAGCTGACTTATTATGCCAACAAAAGCACTAAACATGATGGATCTAAATAGCTAAGAGACCAAGTAGATGTTAAATGCTTGGAGTGAGACAATAGTGTCAAGTGTGACTGAGGCTGGCTTGCATAGGAGCAAGCCTGGGTGAACTCCCCACTGAGCCAAGAGTGTATGTTGTTCTGGAAACCCCCTGGACCCCCCACCTAATAGACCTTGCTTCTGGGGGCCCCTAGCAAAGTGTGTGTCGGGGGGGTGGGGGGTCTCCACTCACTGTATCGTTGAATGAGTTGACGAGAAGATTCCCGGGAAACTGTTCATTGTTACAGTGGTTGCCAGGCATGGTTAGCAAGGTTGCTTAGCAGCAGGCTTGTTCCCACGCCTGTATTTTGTCTCAAAAAGGCAGGAGATAGTCAGTATGCTGCTTCAGACTAGAATGCCCACTGAGATGAATTGACAAAGTGTGCAGCATTACACCATATGTATACACTCTGCTGATAACGCTGCTTCAAATGTTACATTTCCAAAGGCTTTGTCAGAAAGCTTGCTAAGGAGGTGAAATAACTGGAATGCGCTTCAGGTTTCGTAAGCATCGCGTCGGCCCACCATGTCCTCTGGTGTTGGCTGTTTCAGTGCCATAATTGGACAGGAAGCGAGACAGACAGCTGGGTAGGAGATGGCACAAAGAATCATGTGTGCTGGGACGCAGACAGTCTCTCATGTTGTCTTTTATTCTGTCTTCTCTTCTCTGTCTTCCACTTGTTTGTGTCCTTTTATGCGGCCTGTGTGTGAGTGCCTTCTCCCTGACCCTGATTGTTGTGGGCTGACCAGTGAGTCACTGCACAGCCCTTCTCTATTAGGAGAACAGAACAACCACAGAGGTCTGCAGCAAAACAAGGATCCACTATACGGCACAATGCACGGCAGCTCACGTAACATAACCGCCTCTAACCGGAATAGGCAGCCTCGTCGCCTGTTGGACACTTTGGTGTTGTTGTGGAGTTTCATACTACGCCTGCTTTCATTTAGGATAACAGAGCAACTGGTGGATGGGAAATTATTCCCTTTCTGGGGGGTTTTGAGAGAGAGAGAGAGACTCGAATAGCATCCTGACCTGGGGGGGGGGGGGGGGGTACCACACCACACCACACCACACCACACCACACCACACCACCTTACCGATGGTAAGGTGGCATTGGAGAGATTAAACTAAACTTGTGAAAAACAGTGGTCTGCTAGTGATTTGATGTTGGCAGAGGGGGAGAGAGGCTTTCATCACTCTTTGTCTGGCTGAGTGGAAGAGTCTTTACAAGCAGCCAGGCCCTCCTTTCAGAGATGAAATGGAAACCTATCGCTATAGAGTTATAATTCATGTTTTTTTTTTTTTGGCTCCTCTTTGGAGGACTGAATAGTTGCAGGAGGGGAAAAGTAGGCCTACTATCATGAAAAGTTCCTCCACAGGATCAGTGTATTCATAGCAAGTCTTTCTTAAAGGGTCAAGCACCTGTTTTCAGATGTGTTCATTGTAGTCTTAGTGTTGAGTTAGTGTATTTTCAATGGCACCATTTGTTTCCATTAACATTTTGTAATCTGGACAGCGGAGATCGCTGGAAATATAACCTGAATTGTTCAATTAGATTCTGGTCAAAAACTATCAGTTATTAGAGATGAGGTCCAGGCCTGTATTCCCGTATGAGCGTTCTATTTCACACATAAGTATTAGCCTACATCTCTCACAAACACATGTGCATGCCTGTTTGGGTTCATGTGTTTTCCTCTGTCTCTAAATAGATTAAATGAGTGCAGTATGGTTGTAGTTATGAGCAGCAGATATGCGGTACCTCAGCTGTTGAGTTTCAGTGTGGGAATACTAGACTATCTATCGTGCTGCAGTGTGTGCATATGTTTTTTCTGTACGTGTCCAGCTGTCAAGGCCAATGACTAACAACTGTCTTTCCCACATTTGAATCATGTGGAAGAGAAGCTGTTGATTTGACTTCATGGCCTATAGTCATAATTCAACATAATGATGACTTCATTTTAATCCTAAATTCATCGTATGAAATGAGGCCTTGTCATTCCTCCTCTGCGATTACACTGAAAAGTACTGTGGGCCACCTTATCTTGCTGCTTTGATGACAATTAAAGAAATACTTCACTCAAAAACAGCTGGTGTTTAAATTACTCACTCCTCACAGCCTGTACGCAGTTAATGGGTATCAATAGCTTTTTTAATTTGTTTCTAACGTTTCGGATGAAGTCCATAGTTTCCTGCGTAGTCTGTGACATCAATTTTAAATGGTAATAGATCCATTGCCCATACAAGACCTCCTACAAATGTATAAAAATTTCCCACTAAAACAGTCCCACTAACTTAGCATGTGCTTAGCATAGCATTGCGCACACATAACAAAGGCTATAACCTCTATAATAAAGGCTATAAACTTCATCATCCAACTCACTCACTCATTAGTAAAGATGATTTTGTTATTCTTGTGTAACAGATGGATATTATGTGTGCGTATTTGTCACCATACCACATATCGATGTACTTTGTTGTAGAATTTACCTACTATGAATTTGAATTTACGAAAGATTTACACTGACTCAAGCCAGATCTTTTGGGGGCATTTCGGGAATATAATTAAAGTGAGTCATGGAAAATGTTCCAGTGAATTTAACACGAATGCCTCAACTCAATCTGCCAATTTGCCTATCTGAACTGTCTGAGTAACTGGGCTGAGATGGTACCCCTCTCCTTTTTTATTTTTCTCTCCATCTTGCTCCCCTGTCCTCTCTTAATTCTTTGTTTCTCCGCTGACTCACTCTGAGCTGTAAACAGGTGAAATCTGATTGAGTTATTGGAATCTGACCTGCATGTCGCCACCCACTTTTTGCTCTCACACGCACACATAAGAGAAAGGTCTGTCTTTCTGAGAATAGCTCTTTGTACCTTGTCTGCATCTCTCTCTCTCTCTCTCTCTCTCTCTCTCTCTCTCTCTCTGTCTGTCTGTCTGTCTGTCTGTCTGTCTGTCTGTCTGTCTGTCTGTCTGTCTGTCTGTCTGTCTGTCTGTCTGTCTGAGGGACAGCAGAACTCGCAGAGCAACTAAAATGCCTGCTTGTGTTACACTCGGTACTCGTTGTCTTCTGTGTTCCTGTTGTACTGTTATGGTCTGCTTCAGTTTGTTGTGGACATAAACAACAGGTACATCTGTGGATTTCCATTATGGCAAAAACAACCAAAAGAAGTACACAGCATCAAATAATAGAAAATAACACATTAGACAAAAATTCAACCTATTTGGTGCAATATTAGAGCTATCATGCTATATTGTAGTGACATGAGGTGTAATGTGTTTTATGTAAAGGAATGAGCGTGCTCGATGGATCAGTTCCCTGGGCCAGAACAACGGCAACAATAACAAGAATCAGGATAGAACAAGTGAGTAACACATTCACGTAGGGCGCTTTTCCACTGCATAGTACCGGGTCAACTCGCCTTTTCTGGTTGTCCATCAAGCAAAAGTAGTACCTGGTAAATTTTTTGGTATCACCGCCGTCGAGGTTCCGAGTGAGCTGAGGCGATACCAAAAGGTAACATGAAAACACTGCAGACTACTGATTGGTCAGAGAGAATAATCACTGCATTATTGCGCGACACGGTACATAGGCTACTGAAAATGACTATAGCTATATATTTTTTATTCACCTTTTTATTAAATGGCAACCCACAAAACCATGCCAGGGTCAATCGAGGAGGTACATGCTGTTTCTCTGTTTGGTTGCCGGAGGAGGAGAAGTAGAAGTCTTGTAGCTGCACACGGCTACCAAAGAAAACTTCAACGGTTTAGAAAAAAGATTAAAATAAAACTTAAACGTGACTACAGATCTATAAAGGACCACAACAGCAGGAGTGCTTCAAACAGCGGCGTCACTAAGACGCCCAGCTACATTGAGGGGTTACTATCTGCATTGGAAAACGAAGTACCTGGTACCAAAAGCGAGTTGAGCCGGTACCATGTGATTCTAGTCTCTTTACAGCCTACAGCACCACCTTTTGGACACTTACTCAAACTGCTCCTGAGATAAATTTTTCCAAAGCAAATAGGCACGTGTTTGTTCACCACATTCAAACATGGCTGTGTACGCTGTCTCAGATGTTATGCAGGTGGAGGTGACCCGGACCTACACTGCCAAACAGCCTGATGAGTTGTCACTACAGGTGACTGACGTAGTGCTGGTCTCCCAGACTGTAAAAGACGGTACGTTGTCAACTCTCTACTGTAGCGTACCTGACCTTTTGCTCTGTGTCTCTTGTTCTGAGCAAATAAGAATTTGCCTCCTGGTTAAATAAATAAAATAAATGAATTGTATCTCGTCTCTGCCCCTCCCACCCCCCATCTTTTTGTTTTTATTCAAGTTTTCCCTTCTATATTGTATTCCAACTTTTTTTACAACAAGAGATGTAATTTGTGAAGCTTTAGAGCACAACACATTCTCACTTTTCAGCACAGTGTGTATTATTCAATATAATCTCTGCTCAGGCTGGTATGAGGGCCAGCGACTTCGTGATGGTGAAAGAGGATGGTTCCTTGCTGAATGTGCTGAGAAGATCACATGCCAGGCCACTATCCAACGCAACATGCAAAGGATGGACCGCCTACAGGGGCTAGAAACCCATGTCTAAACCAAGATAATCTGCAAGTAACGGTATCAAGAGCATGGAGGTGAATGTAAGAAACCCTCCAATGACCTTAAGCCACAACAGCCATGTTAGTCACTTGTCCAAGCCAAGTGTATGGGTTTGGTGTTGGGTGAATACTTTGTCTTTAGGCGAGACACTATTCCAGTAGGACTGGAACGAGCCAAAAATCAGCCTGCTTTCTGTAAAATATCAGAAATAATACCAACTGTGTGTGAAATGTGTATATATTTTTTTTCTTCCCCTTTGATTGGTCAGTATGGTGTTGATTGTGAATTTGATATAGCAATTTCTGCTAGTTGTTTATGAATATACTTAAGCAGAACAGGTGTCATAAGATGGATTGACTGATGTACTGTATATTGACCTACAAATGAAAAATTAATTTGTATTCCTTTGTCCCCAAGGCACTTTGTGTAAATAGTGTAAAATCAAAACATTGGGTTGAATTCTACAACGAATCTCAGTCATCTGGGCAACATCATATAGCATAGCATATCATGCATGGAGATAAGCAGATCATATTGATTATTGGGGCTCGCATTTGTTGGGCTGAAGTGCATTTGTTTCCAAGTGGTGGCACTTTATTGTCAAACTGGGCCTGGTTTTAACAATTGTCCGGTGTTATCTCGTATGTCTAGCTCCAGGATCTGAATGGGATATTTCCATACATTAGGCCAACCTATCAAACCCACTGGTCTGGCTTGGGTCCAAAAGACAACCTGAATGTTGTAAAAGAACAAGATAATCTTGTACATCTCAGACTCATTTAAAGACAAAAGCTTAGCATTTTCACTCAGGGAAGAATACTTCTTTAATAACCACAACATTTAATGATCTCTTTCAGTCAGGTCAGTCTACTTGTAAACCAATGTAAATATGTACCAAACCAATTGCTACCTATGTTATAAAATTGAATAGATTTATTTTGCAGAAATGTACACACAAATTGTGTTTTTGTATGCAACCTTCCAGCAAACATTATGCCCTTTAATAAAAGCCTAACTGCTTATGTTGTATCCTGGCTGACTCACTTAACATCTGCGCTCACCCAGGAAAACTGCCAGGGTGCTTAATGGCTATTCCTCCGGTAATATTTGGAAAGAGAAATTGCCACCTGCCATTTAGCAAGTACTTCAGCAGCAATATATGCATTACAGGGTGTCCACAACACTTATTTTACCAGAAGTGAAACAAGCTTAAACTAGACCAGATGGTATATAACATTACACAGACATCAATTTCACCCCGTGTCAGCTGCCATCTGCCCCTGTTTTTTCAGGTCACAATTCAACTATTTTTAGCTAAGTGGAGGTTATCAATTAATTGGATATTCTTCATTGCTCAGCACATAACTGGGACACAAGCTGCAACAGTTTATGCAAAACAGAAAATGTACAAATGAACCAGTAAAATTGGGTAGTTTGCTCATGATCATGAAATAAATGAAAAAAAGACAACGTGCATTTAAGTGGATAGTCCTTTTCCACATTTTCTTGTGATCTTTACATGAACACATTCTTGACTTTAGTGTACTGATACTGGTTTACAGTAGGAAACATTTCATATCCACGTGTTTGAGAGGCCGTTGACCAGCCTGCAGACATTTTTTTAATTATTTATACAAGTCTCATCCTTGTGCAAAGGCACCTTTAATCCTCATCATCTTCCTCGTCGTTGAAGTAAGAACGTTGACCTCTAGGGGCAGCATCCCACTTCCTACCGTAGCCTGGGGAGTTGGAGCCAACTGTAGTCTTTTCTTGGGTGGTGATGAGGTCAATGATGGCTGTGATGACAGCACAGTCTTTGGACTGACGGTTCTGCCAGTCCACGGGAGCCGGGTTACGGATCTTCTCCTCCAGCAGGGAATCCAGCTCTCTCTTTAGACTCTGGAGAACGGAAAACATGGGAGAGAGTTTGGTACAAGCCCTGCCTCTACAATTTGGTTCACTTTGCATATCAGTCTGGGAACTCAAGTTTAAAACCCATTTGTCAGCCAGTCACCAAACCACCGACCAGTCAACGTCCAGTTGGGTAGTTCAGCTGGGATCGCCAGTGCATGCGTTTGGGAGATCGTCCCCACATAGGTCATTTGATACGATATGAATATGATTGATACCACTTCTAGAACATTTTCAATCACGTGTTTCCAGACTGATAAGCACAGTGAAACAAATCGTGTTGCTTGCAAAAATAGGATGGTCTTAACAGGCTATAATTCAGGGAACTTACTACCCGGAAATGTTTGAACACATTGACACAACCATGACTTTGGGGTGAGGGTGTTCCAGGCCCATGACTTTGCATTGTCACATACTATAGAGGCAACCCGTATGCAACGTTTCCACCCTACCTTCACGAGGTGAGCGATGCGTGCTGGAGACCTGAAGACAATCCACTGGTCGACGGCTATGGTCTCTTGGTCCTCGTCTTTCTGGATGGTGATGTCACCGCCAAAGAACAGCAGCGAGAACGGGGACACCTCAGTGCAGTCGTACAGGAAGATCTGAGGACACAATGGGGAGCAGATCACCAACACAAAACAAACAGGGAGTAACTTCTGACAAAAAGGGACTATTGATTGACACACTTTTGCTTGCTTGCACACGCACACACACGAGACAAGGACAGCCATTATAGCGTGAAATCATTATGACACATCGTTCTGGACAGCTTTTCAGCGAAAAGAAAAATTCCTATTAGAGGAAGAGAGGCTGTGAGAGTTGGAAAATGTGTTTCAATGGCTGTTGTAGCGTTAGGCAAGGTCATCTTGCCCCATCTGTGAATCTCACCTTCATTTTAGACTTTTTTCAGCTACAGGTAAAAATTATTTATTTTTTCCAATCCAAGCTCAGAGGGAAAGGTGCACACGCACCGATGCTTTTTCCTCAAAAGAAAAAATGTGAAAGCAATTTTTTTTTTAATTACACTTTGAGAGACAGCAAACAGGAATGATAATCGTCTGAATCTAGACACGCACTGTCTGCCTGTGTGTCTCTGGGCCCTATCCTATACCCGGCACAACGCGCGAGGCAAATTTACTAGTTTTAGACCGACGCAGTTGTCATTTTCCCCGTCCAGCGCCCACTTTGTTTAAATAGCAAATGCACCTGCGCCCATCTGAGCCCCCGTGGGCGTGTTAGTGTTAAAATGAGGTGTGGTCAGGCACATTGCTATCTTGAGAAAGTGGAAAGCGATTGACCAACAAAAACCTGGTCTGAAGTCAATGGCGCAGTATTTCAATGTTAGTTTAAGGGCGCATTATTAAGATAGTAATGTGTGCCTACACGGGTGGGTGCACAACGCGCTTCGCACACGAGCAGATCAATTTCCCCTGCAGAGAAGCGTTCTTTCTTCCTGCCTGTCAAATGCACCATTATAATAGCAATCCGCTATGGTGCAAGCACACTTTTAATGGGAACGGGAGATGACACTGATTGGTTTATTGCACTTGTGCCATGCGCTTTTGACCGTGCGCTTAGATGATCAAATTGGTACCTGTATCTCTTGCACACACACAAAATTAAAACTCAGGTCAGGAGCCACTGACATACACACAGAGAGAGACAGACAGAGACAGAGAGACAGAGACAGAGACAGAGAGAGAGAGAGAGAGAGAGCAGCAGGCACCCTAGGCAGGACAACAGAGGTATGGGGAGACACCAAAGAGGACGAACACATCTGCTCTGCTCCATGAATGTGTAATGTGAAGGACCAGGGGCAAGTGCGTCAGAGGAGAAACACTGCGTCATCCCTCACTTTTCTTGTGCTTCTCACCCCCCCCCCCCCCCTTTCTCTGCGTAGACTGACGGCCTTGAGCATCCCACAGGCTCTCAGCTGCTGTTTTTGGACGCACATAAATGCCACGACACACTTGTCAGACATGAATACAGAGACAAAGACCAGTGGACATCAGGCAGACACCGACAGACCTAGGAATATGCCAAGCAGCACCATGCGCTACAACAGTGCCCGGCGAGGACAAAGACAGATTGGAGACAATTCCATCTAAATGGCAGCGAAGGTGGGGGCCGGTGAGAGGGCAACAGTCAGAAGATGCATCGACTGTTGTGCCCTCAATCCCCCACCACCACATATTGTGTTTGGGAGCTTTGAAGAGCAAGAGCCTTTGAGAGGAAGTTGAAAGGCAGCATTTGAATCAAATATTCATTTAGTGCAATGCAGCCAACCTTTACCCACTGGTCAAACAGGGACAAATATGAGACACCTTCCAGAATTTACCGTAATAATTTCTTCTTTTTATTTAATTTTGATCTCATACACTGGCTAATTCCAATCCCTAACCACTTACAGCAGTCGTCTTCATCTTGAGATGGTAGACGAGCCAGGTGTAGTTGAACTGGCACTCCTCGACATTGACAGACTTTGGGTGAATACACACCTTTCCATCAGCCTGGGTGTATACCTTCGCTCTGGAAAAGAGAAGTCGGGTGAGTGGTAACATGAGCTAGTGGTTAGGGTGTTCAACTCTCAGCTGTGAGCATACTTAAGAGTAAGATAAAACTCTACTAAATGACTAAAATATAAATATAAATCTCACGTATATGCGCGGCCATTTTCTCCCAAAATCAAGTGAAACAATTACAACAGTTACTAAGAGAGGAGAAATGATTAAAACATTTACTCAAAACTGTAGATCCAAAAATAGGCCGTCCATTTAGGTGCCTTTAGGGCTGATTTGCAGTCGTTGAGGCAGGCACAGTGGCTTGCTTTCACTGCTGCAAAGAAGGTCCCAGAGCCAATTGTGATGCTACCCACAAACCCTCACATCACCTAACAACACAGACTAAACTGTCTGCAGGCAACCAGCTGCTGCTTTCAACTACGTTTTATTCAGCAGCAAACTGTTTCATTAAGCAGCACATCCCCATTAAAACCCACAAAACATAACCATATCTTTCTGAGTGTAAAAACAGAGGAAAATGACTATTTTTCAATGCCAATGAGGATAGTTGTTAAAGTAGAGGGACAGCTCTAGTGGGTGTGCATGTACAGTGCATTTGTTTTACAGACATGTCACAGTCAATGCTTATGACAGGTGCCTGTTCTAACAAAATAATATTGATCTTCAGGTGCCGAAGCGGTTCTGTGTCTGGCAACTTTTCCAACCTCCTCGGCAGCCTCAGTTTTGTTATAGAACCCGTCTGAAGTCTGATGAGCTACGGGTCTGTCAAATATATAATCTTCCGTCCAAACACCAGTGTGAAGGATTCGGCCAATCTTCCTCTTTCAAGCGTTTCTTTCATTGTCTCACCCTGGCCTCTTCTTGCTGTGAGAAGGTCGGATCATCGCCACCTTGGGGTAAAGTCCAGCTGCTATCACCGCCTTGATCAACTTCTCGTTTTCTGAAAAACAAAAGATTCACCAGTCACATACATTTATTTATGAAGGCATGACTACTTTCACTACTTAACAGCCCATGAGTTGTCTACCCGAGTTGACGTTGGACGCGGGGTCTTTGGGGTCCTTGCTGCCAACAAAGCCAGCACACATCAGGTGCTCAGCAAACTGACCTTTCATGTTGTGCAGCATCTGAAAAGACAATGGACAAATTAAGTTGACTCGATTTTTTTTTATCTCTATATGTTGCTCAATGTGATCCTTAATGAGCACTCAAATACAGAATTTAGATCCAATCAAAAAGTTGATGTCGGGGAATCTGGTTACTGTGGTAGCCAAAAATAAATAAACAAAAGAAATTTGAAATTTCGGATTAAATTACATCAATCCCTAATGTTTATATGCACACATTGGGTGCCACTAAACTCACCTGGAGTGTATTGGCAGACAGGAAGTTTTCCCAGCAGTACTCCCTCTCGTACCTGACACCGCGATACTTAGCCTCCTCCCAGCCCTAATTAATTCATGCACAATCAGTTTAAACAGGATCGGTTTATATTGTAGTTCAGAGACCAATACGTTGATATTTGAGTGAGATCTGCAGGGACATTTTACCTGGAAGGCGTTAACAATAGTGAGATGGTCGCTCTTGGAGTTCTTTGACAGAATCTTTCTTTTCATGTCGGCTATTTTCTCCTTGCCCTTCAGGTAGAGACGGGGTGTTCAGAACATTGGTCTTTTAAGAATGAGAAATGACTAAATCCATTTTTCATAATGTGCGGCCGTGTGGTGCGCGAGTTTGCACGCGTGATGCTGTCTAAATGACATTTCAAGTGACCTCTTTGCCCTACCAGGGGGATGAAGAAAGGGTCTTTGAAGCTAAGTGAGGCAGCGATGGTGAGCACAGGTTCAAGGCATCCCAGCAGAGCTCCAAACAGGATTAGCTTGCCGATGTGAGGCTCCACGGGCAGCCGAGCCAAGTGGAAGCCCAGCGCTGTCAGGTTCTCAGAAGAATCCAGGGCATTCTAAACACAGACACACAGTACACCTACAGTGGCATGTGATCATAGCATATACTGTTAATTCCTCCCTTTTTCTCCTATCTATCTCTGGAAATGTTGGTCATGGGTTTTCCAGTGACAGGTTATATGAATTGTGTCCTGTAGTTGACCAGTATCTTGTGAGTATAACTTCAATGGGTTGAAGTTGGAGTATTCATACTTCTGGGCTTGTGCATTCTGTACATAAAAAGTAGATAGTATAGTATCTGAGTGGATACATATGAAGAGTGCCAGGTATTGGTCTGCTAAACCCTATTAGTTACTGCATTTGCTGCATTATTTTTCCTGTAACAAAGGTTTCTATAGATTTGCTATTTTTATTCAAGAGAATTAGAATTCAAATAATATTAAAAATCCACTATGGTTTTAAATGTGCGGCTAATATGACCGCCATGAAGTGCTCAATATTTTACACAGGTCATCCTTGACCTTGATGTGTAAAACAATTAATAATAGTTTGACACAAATTGCATGAAACCTTTTCAAGTTATCATATGCACATATAAACACACCCACACACAGTTACACAAACACGGTGAGTGCAATGTGCACACGAGTGCAACTATAAAGAGGGTCTTACTTTTGGCATTTAAATGTCAAATGTACTTGCGTCAGCTATACTCCACAGTCGTATTCTGGGAGGAAGAAAAACAAAAAACAGAACATCCCTAATGGATAGTCAGACCACAGCTTTACCACTGTAAGTTTCAGAAATAGGTGTCAGTATGTGTGCATGTATGAATATTTTTCCCTGAGAGTGCTTCAATTTTTTTCAAACCATTTAAACTCACCAGGTCTATGAGGTGTTTGATGGCGAGACTGACAGCCTTTTCACTGGGAGGATCCAGGGCTTTCCTCAAGAAGTCAGCTATGGACCCCAGCTTCAAGATCTACACAGCACAGATTATGATACATTTGAATATTTTATAAATAGTTAATTGCTATTTAATGTCTTAATTCACATCATGTACATTGTCCAAATGCTTTCTAAGTTAGTTTCTACAAAAATAACAAAATGATGGTTGTATTCTCCCAAACCGTGTCCTTACCAATCTAAATCCACAATGTATGCACACACAAACTGTATTTGTGAGAAAAACTGAAAAGAATAGCATTTACTTTGCAAATGTACCCCTTGTCCAGAAGCATTTATGGTGTGTCAAAGACCCCAACACTAAAAAGAACACATTGTAGCCGACATTTATTCACATTAAGGAAGCAAGGAAACAAAACAAAAACATAAAAAAAACGTAATTTCTACAAGAGAATTGGTTAATTAGAGCGTCTATTCAGGTCAGCCCGTTGTCAGTGTTTCAAGCACTTAAAGGCCTGATTTGTGCATTAGTTCGCCTCTCACCCATTCATTTATGATCAATGCTTAACACGTGCACGCACGTGCACACACACACAAGTGCACATCCATTAAAGGCATCAGTGAGGCCACTCATTGTAAACACTAGTGGTTAGACCTGAGGACTCTGGCTTAATGTTCCATTACCATGGCTGATATATATATAT
>JAODLI010070323.1:0-14270 GCA_027575585.1 Percopsis omiscomaycus
GTAACCCCTACCTGCTCCATGTAATAGCAGCATGTAACCCCTACCTGCTCCATGTAATAGCACCATGTAACCCCTACATGCTAAATGATCTAATTGTAATTGTACCTCCACACCTCTGAACAGAGCAAAAGAGCAGGACTTGGCTGAGGTCCGCTGTGCCTACACCACTGTGCCCGTGCACGCTCCAGACAGCCCTGCTTCGGCTTCCATCCCTGTCACACCTAATTACCGTTTCATTTTTCGTTGGCCTCCAGTTGGCCCTGAGGCCTCTGTCCACCGCCTGTCTCTCCTGGTGACGGGGGGGGGGGGGGACCCAGGATCCATGCAGAGTGAATGCTAATGGCTTCAGCCCAATGTTACCTTTGGAAAAGTGAAATGACAATGTAGGTTGACTGTAGTGGCCTTTAAAGCTAAAGAGTCACGGTACCAAATGAGGGAAGCTCTATCCTCTCATTTGCCTCATTTACGTCCAACGGTAATTCTCATCTTAAGGGAGGCACATATTCTACATATTCTATTGCACCATACGAGGCATGCAAAACACCAGACAAAGCCTTTCCAATCCATAGACGGTACTTGTATTGGGGGGCGGGATAGTCTGGTGGTCTGGGTGTTAGTGGACTCCCAGCCGGAAGCTCGTGGGTTCAAGGAAACGCACAGGGACGTACAACCTTCCCACAAGAGAACTTGTGGGAAGGTTGGTTTGTTCTTTCGATGGCCCCATTTGTTTCCATTATAATGTATTGAATCTCGAGAGCGGAGATTGCCAGAACTCTAAACTGAACTGTTTGAATAAGTGAATCAGATAAACTATCGCGGCATTTGGGAGAGATGGATCCACGTGAAAAATGGCTGGAATTCCCATTTAAACAGAACATTTGAGAGGGGCCCAATCTCATAGGAATCCCAGTTCATTTTCCTTCAAAAAAAAATCCAAAGAAAAATAGTTTTCATGATTATCACTATCTCCCTTAATTAGCTGTTTATCACGGACTGTTAATGAAGAACCCCGACCCCCACGGGAATCACTTCCTCCATAATCAAACCAAACTCTTCACTACAGACGGGTGGAAGAGGTCCCTGTCTCGCATCCCCTTACGGTCCTGAGTGTGTCATTCAATGATCGTGGAGGCGCAGAGTTATTTCCAGAAAGCTTTTCTTTTTTGCATAGGGGGGCGTTGGAGAGGGTTGTTAAAGAAGCGAGTGCATGACGACTGTCGAGGGTCCCTCGACGGACTACCGGAGCGTGGTTGGAATAGAAAATAAAGCACTGGGAGTTTGGTTTCAGGCCCCTAAACCAACTGTTACATTTGGAGATCAAGCAAACCATTCACAGGATAAATTGATGTCCACATATGCGTTACAGGTTTTGTAACACACCAATAAGCACCTCAAGCATGTTATATTTACAGGCAATCTGAGCCTGGATTAGAAAGCTACCTTCACTGAAACGGGAGGCACTTTCCTTATCTAATCAAGTGAAGACGACGCTCGTATGTGGCAGCGGATAACGTCCACAGACGTTATCTGTTTACTCTGAAAGTCAGAGGAAGTCAGCAGGAAGACAACACACACTCCTACTCTTCGAGGTCAGATCAGTGAACACAATCTGTGTATTAGCCACGTATGTGGAGACTGGCTTGAAGTCTGGCTTGAAAACGAGGGCTGAACTTTCTTCCCCCTGCTCCGTACGACGTCTTTTTGTGACAAACTTAAGCAAACTGCTTTGTTTCAACATTATTAACCTACAACAGAAGCTATACAACACAACCTGAGGCTGACCTCTGCAATGCACGGGCTGCACAGTACACTCACTGAGTGAAAGAGGAGGGGCCGTTCGCTATCGGGCATTTGCTAAATACACTGCCACATTAAAAACAATCTGACCTATCATCAAATGTAAAACAAGAAGCAAGGGAGCCTTCTGATTGGGTGGGCCAGAGTGTCATGGCCCACCCATGCCAACGCAGCCGTCACACACAAACACACTCTACTGTGGAAATCAATCACAAAACTGAGACCACTCATCCCGTTTAAACATCCCGGCAGCCATTTAGTCGAGAGCTTGTTCAGGCTTGGGAGCGTGTGAGCCACACATCCAACATGTATGATTGCGTCCACAACACATTGTAATCGAGTCCCCGGCGGCAAGAGAAGAGTTTTTTGAGCAACGGAAATCATTCTTATGGGCGAGGTGTTTAAACAGGGATCAATGAGAATATGTTACTCTTGACCTAGGAGGCGGTTAGAGCCAGCCTCTCCCCGCCGTTTGAATGGGCGTGCGATGAAGATGACTACAGATGAAGATGACTACAGTGCTCCAACCTGCAAGGAGGCAGTAACGAATGCTGCACTGGGCATTTGCTTGCCAGATGGGTCTGTGAGTGTCGGAGTGAATTTTGCTGATTTGATAGTGCTTAGCGGAGCAGGTACCATCCATCTGCCGGGGGGGGGGGGGGGTAAACACCGGTGTTGTCTGCACGGTTCAGTTACGGCTCTAGGCCTTGTTGTTTTTAAGGCAAACGGTTCTTAGGAAACAGCTGGCAGTGGGGGTCAACTATCTAGCTACAGTGTGCCGTGCTGCTATGGTAACGCATCCAATACACTCTCAGTCTTTAGGCTGATGTGCTGGTGCGTTCACAGTGCAGAATGTGTATAGTGTGTAACTGTGTTACTGTTCATGCTGAGATTTCTGTGGTAGATGTTCTAAGAAAGGGGTGCAGTCCACAGTAGTGTCACCTGGATGCCTTCTGTATTTAATATAAAGACAGAGGGGGACATTCTGGTTGGCACAAACCCCAGGTGGGTGAGGGTAAGTGCGAGGGTCATGTTTGTGCTACATTGTGTACGTTTGATCCGGTTAGTTTCTTCACATTGGAATGTTGCGTTTTTTCTAATGTAACATTGCATTTTTGAATACGAGTGTCAGCATTTTTATGCGTTTTTTTATGCGTTGATTTTTGATTTCTTTGTCGGACCAAATTACAATTTAAATACTTTGTCTCCTCCCCTCCCCATGTGCCACCACATGTTTACTTCTCTTCTGCTTCTTTTTCTTCTTCTATTGTTTAAAGCCTGCCTCAGCTTCCTGTAATTGGTCCGAAAGTCAGGGCCAAGGGTCCGGACCAAACAGGGACGGTGGGAAAGCACCCCGATGCTCGTTTAAGGATGTGTCCAGACTCCACGGAATAGTTCACTCCCAAGTGTCCTTGTTCGTTCGACCAAAGGGGACCCATCGATCGAACCATGCCCACACAATGAATACATTTACATACCTATTAGACTAGGCATGCTATCCAAGCAAAATAGCCAGGATAGACCAAAGCAAAAAGGCAGCTCAATAGGTTGACCCACTAGGGGTAGTGCTAGATAACTCCTAACTCCTTGGGGTGCTTTTAAAACAAAGAACATCTCCGTTGAGTTCGGAACATGCTGAAAATCCGTGTGACCTTAAATAAAATTGCTTAGTTTCACCACACACTGTCCGATAAAAGCGCCTTTAAAGAGGTCCATGTAGCTCGATTTACTAAGCATATTATTGGACACATAACTGTAATACTCCCAATACAAAGCTGGAACATAATTAATGTAAGGGCCAGTTTCCCTGTGTTGGTGTGTACTCGTTGTACAGCGCCCTCTGATATCAGTGAATATCACCTGTTGGGATGCAGCACACAGTGCTCAGTGTAACGTACACTGACACGCCCCGTTCAAGGGCTGCTGCTGCTGCTGCTGCTAGCATTTATGAATTATGAATGAACATAAAACAGCAAGATAACCAGACATTATTCCCGTCACCCTAATTACGGTCATTTACAAAGGTGTGTGGCGTTGGCACCCGATGCTAATGATGCTAAATGTGGCGTGGAACCAAAGGCGTCCGGCGTTCCGCTCTGTCCACAGACGGCACGGCCACTTCCATCCGCTACAACAGCGCCTTTTATAGTGTGACCCTGTGACCCTTGCTGGGCGACACGCCCAATATTTCAGTTTTTTATTTGTTAAAAAAGTTTGAAATATCCAATAAATTTCGTTCCTCTGCATAATTGTGTCCCACTTGTTGTTGATTCTTCACAAAAAATTACAGTTTTATATCTTTATGTTTGAAGCCTGAAATGTGGCAAAAGGTCGAAAAGTTCAAGGGGGCCAAATACTTTCGCAAGGCACTGTAGTTTCAAGACCAGGTGAAGGGAAAACTACAACTGATCTGAAGTAAGGCTTTGGTAACCACGGGACACGGCACCATCGTATGCTATTGTTAATGTGAACACTAGACTCCAGGGAGTGGGAAGTGAAGGGGAAAACCCACATCTCCACTCTGTAGGAGTGGAGAAGGGCTAAATGTGTTCATATATATTCATTATCCGCATATAAACCTTATTGAAACGTAAACACATCACTTCTCAACCAGCAAACTATTAGCAGTCTCACTGAATGTGTGGTTGATGGGTCGAAACCGAGGACATTGTTTCTAAAATGAGGCGCCGAGTGAAAGACACAAAGGATTCAATTAATCAATTTGCATCCATCTGTTCAGCTTGGAGAGAAATTATGAATGTTCATTGTTGATGAAGTCAATTATAAATGCCATCCATCAACCTGCCACTGGGTTCTGTGCAGTGGAACATTCTGACAGTTTTACTCTTCGGGGTGAAAAACTAGTCAGTCTGAAAACACATTCGTAGAGAGAGGCTACAACTTTCCCTATTGGCCCTCTAAGTTTGATGGTTAAATAAGCTATGGAAAATACATTTTAGGTGGTTATGGGTATTAATATAACACACTTAGTTCATAGACTCCGTGAGTGTGAGTTTCGGACCGAATTACAATTAAATACTTTGTCTCCTCTTGTGTAACCACGGCCCATTTTTTTCCGTAATCGAACAAAAACCATTTCAGTTGTTCCAGAGTGCAATACTGTGACAGAAGAAGAACATTTTAAAACTGCTGACCGGGTGGAAAGAGAGCATCATTTTGAAGAAGTGAGGTCGTAGTTCGCACGTGTTCAGAAATGCCTCCACGCCAACATGAAAACCGAGTATGCCAAGCGGTCGATCGATATGCGATATAGGCCTATAAATATAGGTCTACAAATGATTTTGTGAAGGCAATGTCATGTTAAAAATAACCTCATTAACCGTTCTTCTATAAGGTTCTAACCAGTTATTAATTAGAGGAGAAGCATAGGAACCCTGGAACAGAATGGAAAAATATAGTTTCTGCTCAGAATCCCTGCTATACTATGTCGAATGTTAGTTAACCGACTTAGCTGAATCCTTTGGTAGATTAGTTAAATTAGATTGAGTACCTTTAAATGTATAAAATGTTAAATGATCCGAGTTTTATCGTCTTTCAAGCTGTCTTAACCCCACATATTCTGTTCCCTGCGACAAGCAGTACTTTCTCGGGCATTTAGCGCTATGGGGACACCTGGTCGAGTTTCAGTGGAATTGAAATTAGCGTGGTGTTGTGTTGGGCAAGGAGAATGAAAGTGGATCACTACACTAACTAAGAGCTAGGTCACTAAACCCAAGCCTATTTGCATTAAAAGTCAAGCTATGCTAGTTCACTTTGATAAATACATCTAGCTGTGTTTTTCTAACCAGTTTGATTTAGAAACTCAAACATGGCCGTGGTTGTGAGCTGAAGGCTCAATGCCACACAATGTTCTTGAAAAAAATGGAAGATTAATGGTCCTATTAGTAATGTCAAAACTCTGAAATGTATTTCAGTCATTCAAGACAGGGATTACTTTGACTTAATGAATACATCCTAAAAGAGCCTCGCTGTAGAGAGCACTGTTGAAACCAAGGTATTAAGAGTCTGGGGGTTGTTGTTTTTAATTACATTCTAAAGGTAATTGCTTTACTGTATCGAAAATAATCCATCCAAACATCTCATGCGTGGATATGGTGAAACAGTGAGGATGAAAACAAAGTCCTTTAACTGTTTATGAAAATACAGAGTAAGTAAGTTCCAGTCACTCTATATCCAATGTGTTTGTGTGTGTGTGTGTGTGTGTGGGGGGGGGGGGGGTTGCACATTTCAGCCAGATTCAGTGAGCTGGTGTAGCTTACTGCTAATATTATTCTGGAGTTGGTCCATTGCCCATGCGTCTGCCACTTGCACATGACTTCAGAGGCTGTTTGATTTAGCTGTTTTAAATGTAAGGGTGGCGGTGCATTTATATGTAAAATACCTGCCTACTCTAGCCTGCTTGCCATCACACAAATATCCCGTCCACTAAAGGTTTCTGTGATTACTGGAGGCAAGGGCACGGGCCGCTGTGCTGTCTCAGGCAGAATTACAACAGGGCTATCAATAACACTTAGAGCCCAGCGAACGCCTTGAAGGCACAGAAGTCGCCAGCAAAGTAGTGTCACTTTGAAAGTTTCAGCTCAGGCACACACCCTTGCACCTGCCGGAAAACCCTCCTGGGACGCTTCCAGCTTCCCCCGACTGTCTGAGCAATCAAGCAATCATCTGTCGTCGTGACGACAGCGGCGCCCCAGCCCGGATGTGACCCGGGTCGAGGGGTTTCATGTGGATGCGTTTGGAGAATACCGAACCTCGTTGGTTTTTCTGGGCTTACAGCAGCACCAGTGGGACGGAGACTACTACTTGAGCGTGGACTGCCTGTTTGGACTAATTGTCTCCCAGAGCCGTTCTTCAGACGTCTTCACACATGAAAATGAATACTCATTCCAGGAGTGCCCACAATCTGTAATTTAATTAGCGTTAATGAGAAGAAACAGTGCTCAAAGAGTGGTGAACTCGGAGCAAGTGTTTTCAGGGCATTTCCACATATTCCGAGTGCTTCCACTAGGTCTGCTCCGGGCGGTGTGCTTCAGACAGCAAGATCAAGATTCACAATGTATATTATTTCCATTGTTCCACTCTGGGATCCTTGAGATATATGTCGGGATTTGGGTACCCACTTTTATTTCTATAATATGTTGTGCTTTTACATTGGAACATTGGAACATTTTTATATAAATGTTATAATCAGAGACTGAACATGTACTGAAAGGTGTTGCTAGTCATTAGCAGTGAACATAATGTATCGTAATCACCAATTTTAGCAACTATTTGACACCTCTCAATAACAAAACTCAGGCTTTGGCATGAGGTCCGTTGAACATGCTTACTGTGTAACTCAAAGGGCTGTGTTCATACGTGTGTGTATATGGCACTAAATGAGTCATTAAGTGTGCATTTGGGCTAATATCCACTCCAAAGCACAGTTGATGTATGATGTCCCTGCTGAACTCTCAAATAATTTCACTCCATGCATTCTGGGTTTAGATGAATCAGCTCCCACTGTAATTAAATTGTAAATAGTTCTGTTGTGTGGGTGAATTCAACGGCATTGGCCCTTCAGTTTCCCAAATAAACAACGACAAAGTAATTACGGGAACTTAGAAACTGTCACAGGGAGAGCCAAGGAGATGAGCTGAGTGGCCCAAAGCCTATCCCCTGTCAAATTACTGTCTTGCCATGTTCCTTATTACTAATGTTGCTGAAGGAGGCAGGATTGAAATGAGTCTGCGTTCTCTGTGTAACTGCCTCATCAGATCTTACTGTTAGAGATGGAGAGCGGTGTTGCAATCTCCAGCTCTTGACTTGGGCGAAATGAGCAGACAAGGACGAGCAAGAGGGAATTAAAACCCGGTGATTAAAACACACTATGGGAAGTTTGGGGTCTAAGCGCAATTTCTTAATAACAAAATTGAATACGCCTCGATTAAAGTGTTCATTTATTTAAAGCTTCATTTATACAACACATTTCATACTCAATTCAAAGTGCTTTACAAATACAAGAGTAAAAAAAACAATTGATAAAGATAACTACTACTACTCTCTCATTACAATGCAGCAAATTGCATTACCCAATTTATCACTCAACTGAAGGCCTTTGACAACAGTACATGTCCAGGGTTGTAGCACCTCAGAGACCATCAGTGAGGTGGTTCCAGGGATGCAGCATAAAGACTCGAATCTGCTTCCCCGTGTTTGCCTAGCAACCACAGAGGCCTAGCAACCGCAGAAACCTGGCCGGTCTATATTCAAACAACATTTCCGATATATATTCTGGTCCTACTTCATGGAAGTTACCTTTTTTATGCAATTATAACTACAGCAGCTATATGCTGTTGACCCTGTTTCTTATTACATTCACATTAGACAAGGTTGAAGCGGAGCTCTAGCATTAATCTGCAAATCAATATAGTGCTGATGAACGCAGTGCGTATTCCGGTCATTAATTGTGCTCGGCTAAATAAGCAAGCAGTCTCAAGGGCCTTGTGAGATAAGCTTTCAGCGCTAGCGAACAATTACTGCTATTACAGGAGCAACACACAGAGGGGAATACCAGGATGAGCACATGAGGAGAACGTCGGAGCGGGGACGAGAACACCGTGGGCAACGGCAGTCATGGTGGTTTTCAGAGCGTCATAATTAACCGTTTGTCACAGCAGCATCTAGGCTACGACGTCAACGTAAGATGAGCAATATTTTCCCCCAGTAGGGGGAGGTATTTACCCAACAGATTCCCCAAAACACGTAAGCCATGCCAACTGCTCTACGGAGGCCTAAAGGGACATCTCCGGCAGGTTACGGTCGTATGTTTTCTCCATTGACGAGTGAAGAGGTAGGTGGACTATTGTAAAAATGTATTTTAGTTTTGCTACGAAATGCCAAACTTGTTGTTTGAAAACGTAGTTAAATAAAGATAAGGGCCAAATAGTAATTTCTATCTGACTCCTATATTAGCTATATGAATTCCTATAATTAAAATATCAGTCAAACAAAGATCAAAGACAAAAATAAACCACAAATGCGCTTGCGGGGGGAACGAGCTTTTTGATATCTGGATGTTTGATATTTCTATGTTCTTACTATAATTTTTAAATAATAAATCACTAATACTACGTCGGGTAATAATTAGTGATGTGGACCGCAGAGACAGACGGACCGCAGAGCAGAGCAGCAACCTGTCGGATCATTGGACGCTCCTGGAGCCGTTGTGGTGGTTGGGGGGGGGCGGACACACAGTAGGCCTACCGTAGGCCTACCCTCGCCCCTCTGAGGCCATCTGGAGCTGAACGCAGGATGCCTACAGAGGCCTACAGAGTTCATAGCGCCCTCCCAGTCTGTCTGAGCCAGAGACGCCACAGCAAACGACCAAAAGCGACATTGTTATTTATTTGATTTTATAATATGGGAAGGACCTCATGCCCCCCCCGCTCTAATCCCCCCCCCCAGAATATTGCCTTGCATGACGCCCCTGGTAGCCTATACAAACATCCATCATTGTATGACAGTGTGTGTATTGAACCGAGCAGCCTACAGTCAGAACAGGGCGTGTGACCCACTCAGTCAAACGGGACTTTCACATCACGGTCTTCAGGTAGGTACGATCGATAATCCTTTCCACTGCCCCCCCACAGTGTGAGGGAACCGATCTGTTCCGTCAAACCCGCGTTGTGTCTTCATGGGTCAGTTTGTCCCGCGGCTCGGCGATGCCAGCGTTAATACGGTGAGAGGAGGGGTGGAGACCGCTGACACTCGGGCTGACACTCGGGCTGACACCTCAGCTGCATCGGCTCTCCCATCTTCATTCCTCCTCCGCGGCGAGAGAAGATGCAATCAAAGCCAGCGATGCCGGCGGAATTACGGCACGAGTGTGTGTGTGTGTGTGTGTGTGTGTGTGTGTGTGTGTGTGTTCAGCCCTCACTACTCTCACCAGCTCACGGAGCATTAAAGCAATGTTGGGTATTTTTCAAATCAGACCTTATTAAAACGTAATTTCTCATCATCTGCAGTCACATGTGGGAGCGTTTCAACGGTAGCTTCAGTGTGGAGAATCCGAGCATTGGCCATATGTAATACAGTTCAGCAGACAGAGCAGAGCAACGAATTATGGCTTAAAAAACGAAACGTGATTTAAAAAAAGAAAAGGTAAACTCGCAGTAGCCTGCAGCCATGCTGTGTGTGTCTCTAAAGGTTCCACCGAACCCGGCTGACGACTACGCAAAATGACGTTCAGAAAAACCGTTATGTGTGCAGGCTGACCACAGAAAACGCTCCTAAAACAATGTGAAAAATACACTGCAGGGAAAACATACAAACACCAGACAGATATACAGCATTTACAGGCACATACAGTAGGCCTACTGTATATTTTACGAGCAGTAGGCCTATGTGTTGCCTGTCTCTGAACGTCATTTAGGCTTCTCCCCTTGTTGACTGAGCTGGACCCAGTCCTGTCTGAGGCGGCAAAAACACAGTTTTGTTAACTGCCGCAAAGCAATGCAAATCAGTTATCTACAGACTTACCTCTTCGGGGGATATTGGTTTAATGATAGCTTTTTGTCTCTTTTTATATCTGAAGTTAGTTGGTTAGTTAGTAGGACTATGATAAGACATACATAGGCATAAAACAATATGATTTCTCATATATTTTCAGATCATAATCAGTGACTCCCACCCTTTTAGCCATACCATGTTAGGAAATGATTATTTCACATAATATCTGTCGGTATGAGATCATTTCACACTGTAATCTCAGTCTGAAGTAGCAAAACATTAGCTTCCTGCGCCCTGTTGGTTCTTATGCACCTTTGGCATGTCGGGTTTCCGTGGCCAAAAAGGGTTCCAGACTAAGTAAGTCAGTTAAACTACTGTGATTGGTTTACCACTGACCAATCAGTTGGTGTGAGTGAGGATTTCAGGAAATCTATGATTCATGAGATTTGAATACCAGGCTAGCTCAAATATATGTTTTTTTCTCTCTCTAATAAATACGTCTGGCACGGCTCAGTTTAATGTTATTTGAAATATCAACAAGCTGTTGCCAAGACACCCTCAGGCTAATGTAACAAATTTGTTAACAAAGCAACCTATCACCTTCTCCTCGACTCCCGAATGAGTAAACATTCGTCACAGCTCGCAAGCAAAGTAAATACCCTGTTCTCCTTCTCTCGATGGCAGATATCTTCAAGGAAGTCAGGTGGGGGCAGTCTAATTATCCTGCCTTGACACCAGATGGAGATGAGAGTTCAGGAGTTTTCATCTCTACCAGTATTGGCTCTTGAATTAATTACATGGGGTGTGGTTTGAGGGCGATATGAGCAGAGGAGTGCCAGACAGCCAGATTTGTGATATTAGAAGAAAATGAGTTCCATCGAGCTTTAATGTATTCATATCCCCACTATTTCACACTTTTCTCTGTTTCATTCCTCCTCCCTGCACCCTGTCGCTGTCTCCTCCCGCTGTCTCCTCCTCAAACGGCATCATTTGTCCTGTCCGCATCGTAGGAACATTGTAGGAAAACATCATTGTCCCGTGTGGCCTAACGCACAGCGACAGGTCAATAATCCGAGAAAAACGCAGGTGCTTTCAGCATGAACCCGTCGCCGTCTATTCACAGAGACGATAATAGTAGCTTATTCATACATCTTTTCAGGTCGTCTCCATTAAATGTTCACACTTAATGTCTCTCAAAGGTGTCACAGCCTTGGAGGTGTCTGTACAGTGAACATAGCGCCTATATGGAGTTAATTATTTCTCTCTTTCCGGCACCTTACTTCAACACCCTGTGTAACCGCCGTTTTGGGTCTTAGCTCAAGGCAGAATTCACGCTTCTTATTTACACCACATAAAACAAATGCAATCTCTCAGCCTGTGACTGCCTCTCTTTCGCTCTTCTTCCCTCCTTCCTGCTCACATTCAAGCCTTTTGGTGCCATGTGTTGGTCCCTACTGCCCCCTGTTGGATCTTAGGCACCGCTGTTGGTTCCTATACACCTTGGCGCTTTCCAGTTTTCTGTGGCCATTGAGGTTTCATATCAAAATCTACTTCGAAGGAGCACAAAGGTTGAAATGGTCACAATTAAAGCTTTTGGACAATGTAGGATTTGAAACGAATGAGTTGACACCATGACACAAGCAGCCATAGCTAGCGTCATTACACTGCTGTGTATTGACATTTGGCCTGGTTGGTTACAGACTCTAAATGACAGATTTAATTACATTTCACCAATTGTGTACCGGTTTATCTTCTTTGACGTGATTTGTTCCTGTGGCGCTGTTCGTCTCTTCACCGTGATCTGTCACACAGACATGGCGTTCTGTCGCTACACTTAGTTGCCACTGCAACAAGCCAGAAAACGTCTTTACACAAACAAGTATTCGCTGTAGGTACAGAACGGTTTACCGTGGGATGTTTAGAAGCCACAGCCTCCCTGCTTTAGACGCAGTCCAGTCTCTCTCTCTCTTCTGCATTCTTCAGAGATGATGTTTCATTTTCTTCCCGCTGGACTTTTAGCATTTCAAACGATAAACGGCATCTATTGGATGCTATGATGTTTAACCATTGGCCTGTGCTGCTGCGACAAGATGCGGATTAACGGCGTACACATCCGGGAGGGCATGTCAATCAAAGAGCCGCACAGTGTTTGTGGCGGGGGAGTTGGTTCTGGCGACCTGCGTGGCGTCCCCGGGCTGACGAGGGTCCAGGGGGGTGAAAATGAAAGGCCATTAAATATCATGTGGCCCGGCTCCATCACCCTGAATGAAACTGCATTACAAAAGAAGAATTGAATTCCCCTTTCTCAGATGGGGCATGATGGCTCCTTTAATGCGAAAAGCGGAGAGGCAATTATTTCTGATTCTGCACAGTGTTCCGCGCCCGGTCTTGTCAGCCCATAGGCGCCGAGCTGGGGTGTCGGGCCGCTGCCTGGCACCGGTGTAAAGCTACCCCCCCCCCCCCCCCCCCGCCCGTCTCCAAGGAGCAGAGAGGAGAGTGTCACAGGGCCGCAAACTGCCCAAGTCCGACTTAATCCAAATGAACAGACTGGATCCACTTGGTCTGTATTATACATTTCTTGCTCCCATTTTGCACATGCTCACGTCTCAAGCAGAAGCAGTATGGGAGAAATAGTGCTTACAGTACCTTGTTATGTTCCAAGTATTACTCAAAGTATTACACTCTAGCTTTGTAAAGGTTGTAACATTTACTCTTACATTTACTCTTACATACAGTGGACAGGGATCAGATGTTGGCGCAAAACGGATCTAGTTAAAACCTTGATTCTGTAGTTTAGCATTAAAAATGGAAATGAAGCCTCCCTTAAATGAACCAACGTAACTTGAAAATACATCATCCAACACCCATGGAGACAATTACAATCAGGTCACTAGACTATCCTGCCCCCTACTGGCTGGGAGTCCAACACCCAGACCACTAGACTATCCTGCCTCACAATGAGACAATGACCAGTTTCACAGGCATGTTAGAAGTATGTTTTTGAGTTACAATGTAAGTCAATAGAAGATGGGGGAAAATGTTTTGGGTTCATGTTCATACCGCGAACAAGGGATTATGTCATTCCAAATGATGGACTATGTAGATATTGAGACAGGGAAGAGTTTAGGGTTTCATTAACAAATGTTCAATATTTCTTTGAAAGCATATAATAATATAGAGTATAAGAAAACATAGTTAGTGATCAAAGTTATCAATCCCACATTTCATTCCACAATACAAATGCATCAATGTCTATATTAATCTGATCTTTCACAGTGCCGGATGGAGATGGATGGCTCTATGGGGATTTGCCGAGGTCAGCAAAACTGTCTCATCGTGAACCAGACGTCACTTGTCTCTGCTCAGAGGTCCACCTAGCAACAAGGAGCTGTTGTTGTAGCCGCTTGCTGTTAGATCCAACCATTCACCTGTGTTTCACCTGATTGCACAGTATGTACAGCATGTGTTAAAGCTTGGCCAAGGAGCATAGAACGTGTGATGTAGAATGTCTCTGAGGAAGAGGAGAGATCCACTGATATTTCTAGTGCTGCACCGACAAGACAAAGAGGAAGGTCAAATACCCCCATGCTGGGGCAGGTTGGTTCACCTGGGGCTGATAACTGATGACTAATGAGTGATGCTGTTGGAGGGGAAGCTTCTGGGCAGGTCAACAGACTGCGATGAGACGGTCTTGTCTCTTGTAACCTCCCAGTGTATCATCGTCTAGGAGCGATGAATATCCTTTTGAACCCCACCTCTGGTCCGTTCCAGAAACCAAACAGTATGTCTGGAAGGCGGGTGCAGGTGCTGAGTGCAGGCTCCAACACGGAGCTATGGCTAATGTGCGATATGTGATTAAGCCCCGATGGGGTACAGGTGAGCGGAGGTGGGGGCAGGATAGTCTAGTGGTCTGGGTGTTGGACTCCCAGCCAGTAGGGGGCAGGATAGTCTAGTGGTCTGGG
>JAODLI010070334.1:0-14269 GCA_027575585.1 Percopsis omiscomaycus
CCCCCCCCCCCCCCCCCCCACTTGACATGCCCTAGATTTTATAAAGGGATTTTGTTTGCTAGTAGCTTTAAAATCTAGATGCAGTGTTATGGCAGCCTGCAAAGTTGAAGTGTTTAGTGTTCGTAGTTTATTCACTCACCCCACTTTATTGAAATATTATTGGACACCTGTTAATTGCAGGTAAACAAGGCAAATCTATACAATATATTAAAATGTACGGTGGCTGAGAGAGGCCACAACACTTCCAAATTAAGACAATACATGCAAATGCTGAACATTTGCAATTACAGACACTTTATCAGATGGAATTGTTGCATGTGCTGTCGACTATATTTGTTTGTGTTCTCTATGTTTGCAAGTGTTTTCTCAATTTGCAAGACATTTCTTGATGTAACTACGTATTGTCAAATTGATGCATGTGTGTCGGACAACCGATTTGGACGTCAGGTCCAATGTATGTATATATAAAAATATATAATACACAAAAGGCCAAATAAGCATGAATAAGCCACAGCCTAATGATGGCCAAAGGACTACATGACACCGGAGGAATAACCTTTATATAGAGACAGTTATTTTCCACTGAATGCCTCGCTCGCATTCTCCTAATCCTTCTCTCTCTCTCCAACAGCACACAAAGGACACTGAGTCACATCACAGCCTTCAAGGGAGAGGAAGAAGAGTGGGTCGTATAAAAAATAAACACACAATCTCACTGTCACTCTCACTTCCCCTCTGCTAAACTTCAGTTAATCGTATTCCTTCAGTCAGTAGAGAGGACAACATGCATCTAGGATTGTTTCTTCTTGCCTGCTTTGTGTGTGCTGATATGCCATGCAGGGGCGGTGCCAGGGAGGGGCTTGGGGGTGCTATGGCTATCCTAGGGGTAGCTACAGGACCCCCAAGCCCCTCCCTGGCACCCCTGAGAAAATTCAGTGGTTTATTTAGAATTTTACTTCATAATTGTCAATATGTGGAGTTTAGGAAACAAGTGATTGTGATGGTGTAGACCAGAGATCGCGTTAATCAAATATTTTCCGTCATTGACTTTTTCATTTCAAACAGAAAAATCTGAGGCAAGGTTGGTTTGTGCGTTTGTGGCAACCTAGGACTGTTCCGAGCATTTGATAAACCTTAGATTACACTGTAATCTAGTCTATATCCCATGAGCTGAATATCTCGCCTTGAGTTGAACACAGAATGACATTGTACGGTAACTGTGGTGGAGGGGTGTACTGCGTGTATGCGCACGCGTTAAACTGGCGTTAGGCACATTAATGGGAAACCCTAAATTTCAGAGCATCCACGTTGAAAACTCAACCAACCCCATAGCACCAGCAAAAGAATATATCCGGTGCCGCCTCTGTGCTATGCACACGACTCTGCTGGTGTAATTCTCACAAGACACGTGTGACGTTAGGTAGTGTATCTCCCCCACTGGGACCTGGGACCTGTATGCAGGTCTTGGGTTTTTAGAGTTTCTGTTTGTTCCGGCTTTGGTTCCCTGTGGCTGGGTACGTCGTATGTCTGCAGGGATGCAGACTGAACCTCTTGTTGGTTTCTCTCCCCTACTGCTCGTGTGGCCGGATGCAATGAGCCATCCTGTATGTACAGGGGTTGGCGTTGTTGCGCTGCTCTCCTCCCCACTAAATTGTGAAATATCAGTAAGTGTCTCAATCTAAACTTTGAAACGTGTCTGCACTGAGTTCTAAATAGAGCCGGTCTGCAATTAGCGTAAAACACAAGTATCCTAACTTTATTTATGTTGGGAGACAGCAACATTATGTTACCACTGGCAACAATTAACATCCAGATGAACAAGGTTTGCTAGCATCATACTACTGTTCATATTAATTTCATTTGCTATCCAGAATAAAAAGGACCTCCATACACAAGCTGAAATGATAGTCATAATTTACACAGATAGGGTCAGTAAGGGGTCAATAACAATATAATTTAGCATCCCAGTGGGTTATTATGTTTCTATTGCCAGTGATAACTCAGGGATGATGCAGACTGCTTTTATGACCGCACCCAACAACAACGCAGTAGTAAAACGGGTTTTACGCTGCCATTTTCTTATGCTGTACTGTATATCTATTAAATATTTTACACAATGCATTTGTTAAGAAGAGAGATAAGAGAAAGAGAGATAGAGGTGGTAAATGAAGGCAGAGACAGGTTGGTCTTGCAGCTAGCGTACTCATCTACTATGGCCCCATGGGAGAGCTAAGCCTATTAGCTAATAGGGGAAGTGGATAAAAACAAGGCGGAGGTGACCTAATCAGGTTGGCCTGAGATGTGAAGGCTTAAGCAGAGCAGACTGGAGACCCACTGTCTTGTAAGACAAGGACCCCAGCTCGCAGCCAGGCGCCCTCAGTACTCCCTGCCTGAAGCAGGCACCCCCGACTCTTGTAACAATGTCTCTACTTAAAGAGACTCGACAGAGTGTCCTTTTTAATGAATGTAGATTTCTTTAATGGTCAATTCGCAATCATTTTCTCGTTTTGCTGGCAATGCAGCTTAATAGAAATGAGGTGCCAGAGATGGTAATGGAAACTAGTCTTGAAACATGCACAGAGACTGGCAAATGGAGGCTGAGAGTGGAAGGCAGAAACGTACACATACAGATACACAGACATACATATATATATATATATATATATATATATACACACATACACACACATAAATAGATATATCTCTCTCTCTCTCTCTCTCTCTAAATATATTCATGAAACTGATTTAGGATAGATTATCCTACATATCACTCCATTCATCTGATTACAGAGCGTGAGAAATGAATCTAGGGTAAAGAAGGCAGTTCCATGTTGCAGTAAATGGTATGTTTTCAGAGATGCCCTTGATAGGGCCAGCTCACTGAACAAACAGACTGCTATCATCAACCAATTATACATAAACAGAGATGTCAGCTGATAAGAGAGAGGCCATTATGCATAATTGATTGCACCATGGACATTTTTATCCGGCCCGTGTCATTTTGAATGTCATTGGTGGACAATGATCTATAATGGCAAACCGTGTAATCTCCAATCAACAAAAGCTGCTTGGCTCCATGACTGTCTTCATTACGGCCAATCAAGGTACTGTATATTTTTGTCAGAAATGTTTTTTGCCCGTGTAATAAAAACTATAAAAAGGACATAGATAAAGCAATACGTTGGAGAGATTGATGATTTTGTCTATGTCTAGAAAGCACTTGCTTTCTAGCTGTGAGGGGTCAGTTGACCACGACAACCCTGTGAGACACTTCTGTCTCATATATGTAAATTAATGCATTCTAACTCACACTCAAATATACCGTAAAATAAAACTGAAATAAACAGAATATAGGCCATGCACGCGCACACTCACACACACCAAACACGTACAAAACAAATGCATGTACTTGCATCAGCAATGCAATCCCATGAAACCTACAGTACAGTATAAATGAACTATTGGTAAACCCTCAACTCTGTAGCTTCCTTACCTGAATACAAATCCACAAGCAGCAATCCATTGTTCGCGGGCGAGAAACGGGTTGGTGTTTTCCTCTACAGTACCATTGACTTCCATTGTTTCTCAAAAACAAAAAAGTTGTTCTTAAATTGTAATGTTTAATTCACGTTATATTTACCGTTTGGATTATACATTTAAATAGACCTTACATTCAATTACAATTCTACAACAAGACTGGCTTTGTAAACATTAGAAGTATGTTTGAGAAACAAGGGAAATCTGTTGTTAATGAATACAACCGGCAAACGACTACAGAAGGACTATTGAGTTAAGGAAGCTACAGTCTAACAAAACAACAAAAGTTCAGAAGCGCTGTAACGTCACACACCAAGTCCCAGCATTTGTCTGCATTGATGATGTGGGTCAAACAGACCATCATTCTGCTGTGTGTGTTTTAATATACAACTAGAAATAGATGGAATGAAAGGTAAGCACGTCCGAGAATGGTGCATTCAAATCCCAGACAGAAGAAGGCACTCAGGGATATCAAACAACACAATGCATTTCTCATTTTTCAACAGTAGTCGGGGGGGGGGGGTCTTGACTGAGATCGGCGAATTATTTAGACTTATTTTTCAACAAAGAAGGGGCCAATAAATTTTGACTTCAAGATAATGATTGATTTGGTGTAGTCGATGGAATTAAAAATTGATGTCCAAGTGTCTTTGGCAGTCATTTCATGCATTATTTCAAGTGAAAACTGTTATATTAGCTGATGTTAATGAATAATGGAGGGGCCCTAGCCTTCTCTTGCATTTTGCGCTCGCTGTCCCATCATCTGTCCTTACTCTGTTAGACAACGGCAAGGGGGAGGACTGGAGGGGTTTGAACCTGGGACATCTGTGTGTACCGTTTAAACCACTTAGTTTTCATATTTAGCTTCAGTTCCCTGCTGAAGCTTAATGTGCAGGATTTGCATTTTGGATTGCACAAACCCAAGGCTGCAGCATCTCCATGTACTCAAAATACACTTAAGAGACAGGAGGATGCTTTCATTATACACTAATTGTCTTGTTTGTAATGTCCCATACACACTGCACTTCAGAAACATGCTCCAAGCTCCTAAAAATACAGTCTTTGTAACCCTTTGCAAGCACTTCAAAACCAACTTTGAGACAAAAGGTCAGGAGCAAAATCATATTTTGCGTCACCAAGCCAGCGGGCTCCGAGAGAGCCAAGTTGGATTCCCTCCAAGGTCTTTAACAAGCATCTTAGATATCGATTTAGGTTGCTATGGTGCCAAGTGAATGCAGGGATGGAGAGTGTAGTTTTGTGGGGGGTGGGAGAGGGGTTGTGGCTGGTCACAATGCCCCTCAGCAGGAAGAAGGGTTACAGAGACAAAAAAAAAAAATCGATTTGAGAAGTCATGTGGTCATGCATTTCATATCACTGGGTTCGCATGGATGCCTGTAACATGCTTCAGAACCCGAACTGACCCAAATACAGGCTGCTTAGAGCCACTTGGTCTATAAATATTGTCCAGTGGGAATCACAAATGACTAAAGAATTAAGGTTTTCACCACAAATCTGTATACTTTATTCTAGATTAGTCTCGCGGTAGATAATTTCTTATCATACATACATACACTGTGTTCTCAGGAGTTAATAAGGAGCTGTGAAGTCATGTTCTGAATGTTTTTCTTGATTTACAAGCAACCACACCTACATTCCCATTAATAAGCACAAGGGCTTATTACTTATTTTTACAGAATAAAAAAATCTTTATGTGTTGCCATTGCGATGGAAAGTGTTGATAGTATCACTCCACACAAAAATAGATGAAAGAACAAAAAATAAAAAATCTCTTGTTTGTCACCCTCCTGGACCAAACCAAAAATAGAGGAAATCAACACAAACAAAAGGCATTAGTATAAACAGAAGTCACTTTTACAATGTGCTTTCAAAAGAAAGACCTGGTCAGTTTTCTTCACTCCACACAATTCCATTTGTCGTAAAATACATATTTTTTATATACTGTATATATATATATTATTTAAATATTTCATTCTCTGAATATCTTCTCCCCTGTGGTGTGTAAACACCCTTTTTCAGTCCCAAATCATTTGTCACACTCTACTTGATGTTATAGTGGTGAAGTAAAACTAGAAGAAAGATTTGCATTAATAATTCATGAGGCTTTTGTTGTGAGGGTTTATTTTGCAAAGAATTTGTTTAGGGATCTGCAAGAGGGACATTTCATTCTGAGCTGTGTTTAGCTTCTATTCTGTCACTGCACATATTGGAGACGCACACAAAACCCTGTTGTAATTTATTTTGGCGTAAGGTAATCACATGCTATCCCACATACTGTACTGTACATACATGTTTCACAGCTGGCTTATGACAGCAATGCCATTTTAATTATATGGTTCTATGCATTTAGGTGTAGGGTTGGGTACCAAAACCCATGCAAATATGGCACCAGTACCTATATGAACGGTATGTACTGGACCAAATCAGAACGCAGATTCCGGTGCCTGATTTCGGTGACACTTAAATGCCTGAGCTGTAGATTTAAATATTTGCTCTCTGGTCCTCCAAAACGGATGTAAGAAGCATCATCAACTGCACGTGTTCGCTAGTTAAATTATACTGCATTCATGTGGTGTCAGAATAATCAGGAAAAATATTTCCTGACTGAGAAAATTCACATGAACACAAGTCGGAACAACACGGAAAGTAGAAGAACATGGCAGACAACAGTGATTGGTTGATGGTATGAAACTTTTGATTAATAGGGCAAAATATACATTTTTTGCTAACATGTAATTTGTAATATGTATATATTAGGGCATAACGGTTATTTGCTGTTCATGTAGATTGATGTAGATTAATTAGAAAAGTTATTTATTAGCATTAACCCTGATAAGTCAGGTAAAGCAATATTTAGTGGTTTCGGGTAATGTACTGGTGCAGTAAGACCTCTGAAAATATCACTTTGTAATATGAAGATCTGATAATACAAATCAAACACATCTTTGTGGCAACGTTAGTGTCCATGTCGTTTTCACATTTCGACTTAAAAGCACAACTCAGGAAATGAGACCATCCGAGGAGCGCATGAATGCAGCAATTACACTTGCTCTGATGGCAGCAGGTATCCTACAGTAAGCTGGCTACATTAAACATGCTTAAATTAAAATGCCCAAAGCTAAACATTGGATTCCGACACCGCGACGTGCAAAAAATGTTTTACAACAATTGCGTGTAAAAGGGGAAACACGTCAAACCTAATGAAACATTTGAGGACACACGGAATAAACTTGAAAGCAGAGGGATGCACCGTGTTCGACAGTTTGCGGACATCAGCTGGCAGTGTGGGCATCCCCCTTCATATTGTGGCTAATTTTTTATGTATGGGTTGATGCACCGTTTAGGCACCGGTACTAATTCAACTACATCTAAATAAATATATACAGTATAGTCCTATGGCCAATTAAACACAATGTTTTATGTAAGATTTCCACTAAAGTTAGGCTGTAGGTGGATGTAGGAAAGATGTCCCTTACAAAAAAAATAAACCCACAGAACTGTAGGAGGAGCCACTCACTCAGTACTGGGAGGGGCATACAAACCATAACAGCAAAGTTTTGATTTGGTTCCGGTTTAAAAGACATACCTTTACGATAACTAAGTGTGATTTTTAGTACCTTTATTCTCTACAGCTGTCAATCACTTATTTTGTGCTAATATCTTCTCAACTGTAATTCTATGGTCTCTATTCAGCAACCCATGTCTAATCTTCCTCTCTTTATATCACGAAGTTTAGGCCCGCGTTTGGGCCTACTCATTTATATACAGGCCCTCTATGTTTATGAGTCTTTCAGACTGCAATATAATGTGTGGCTATGAAATCAGAGAGCTACATTGACACCAAAATACATAAAGCTTCCTATCCAGTGTTATTTATAAGGCCAGGCTATGAATATTACATCATGCAGCCTTGAGAGAGGGGGCAAACACGAGGAAGACAGAACAGGCCTGTTTATCACTTAAACAGGACCAGATGCCTGCAACAAGGTGCTAATGTATTCAGCAAGAGAGAGATAACTCCTAATTCTCAAACACCTCCCCCTTAACCCCCCTCTTTCATTTAGATTAAACACACAAGTCTGCTCCCTTGAGGACGGTTTTCAAATCTATTCTTATCCACTTTTTGTTTAAAAGTCTTGATTCTGTATTGTTTGTTTCATATTAGAAGCACAAAGGGGTGAAAGAAACCCCCAGAAAGTGACACCTTTTCCGTCCTACTTCAGCTACTGGTGTGCAACATTAAGCTGGCTTTTAATAAAAATAACAGAACTGTGTTAACCTGCAATTTTCAATCCTTAACTTTTTGGCCTGGGTGGGATCACAGTCAATGCCAAAAGTATGTGTTGTGTTCAATTATAATTGTGCAGGAACACTACCTTTGATTAAATAGTGGTACTACTGATTTTAAAACCAAGAAATCCCTTTCTCAAGGAATAATTACTATTCACTAACCTTGACAAGAGCCTTTTGCTAATTAAGTCACTTCCTGCTTCTCCGAAGGATTAAACTAGAAACAATCCTAACAGAGGAGAAGGTGTATTAATTGCATGTTGACCAGTTATTAGACTTGATTCTACAGTACAATAATTTTCCAATGTGAAAAATAAACAGCGTAAAAGGCACATTTTCCATTCCTTCTCTACGGGGTGTTTGAAAGCCAGTGATCTCACCGCTGGACTGAAATAGGGGCAATTCAGGATTAAGCCAGGCTGACCATAAACCACACTGGAACACGAGAACCTTTTGCTGATGCTAGCTTCTCCCCCGACCAGGGCAGAGGGATGACACAGAGAGGTGATGGAGCCTTGGTTAAGAGGTGATGTCAGCTTTGTAACCCGAGCCTCCAGACTGGCCTGTGATCCACCCATAGGATGAGGGATGGGAAGGATCCCTTGGGGAGGGGGGGCTCGCCGTCCAATATCAAGGGTTCTTATTTCCCTGCCTGCATGGGTAATGTGGAGGGATCATTGCCAGTCCAGCTCCCTGGATGAAAGGCAAGAGCTTGGGGAGGATCAACTAACGAGATATGGAGAGGACGAGGACGAGGAGAGAAAAGCGAAATGCCGGCAGACAGACACGAGGTCCACCATGACTTCTAATAACTGTCGATATAATGGAAGCAGGTTAACAAAACTATAAATTTTCCCAATAACCAAACCTTTAAAGGAACACTCCTTGATATATGTCAGGAATTGCCCTTTGTGGTTTGAAACCAGCGTTCCAAAAACTTGTTTTTGTTTGAATCTCAAAGAGCACATGCCCCTCCCACCCATGACATCTAAGATGTCATGGGTCTACTCTTCCCCCTACACAGCTCCTAGACACACACCCTTCTCTACCCTCCCGCTGCGACGCCTTTTCATGCACAGTGGCAAGTTGTGTTCATCAGTTAGCTGGGACTGAAATATGGGATAGACCTTTTTCAGTGACCCAGAAGTGCTACCGAAGAGGGGTACACTTTGTTCCTGTCCTGTCTAAATGAACTGTTTAAGTCCCGGGCCACACAGGTGTTTTGAGCGTGTGGCTGATTAGGCTTGGTCAGGTGTGGGCAAGTGCTTTCTCAGTCTATTTTAGTATATGCAATGTTTGAATAACTTCAAAAAGAGTCTACAGTCAGTCTAATGAGACAAATATACTTAAACAAATATAAGTTGTGTGAATTAAGATTTTCTCTATTTACAGGCTAGACAGGAAGTGCACCCCTCTTTGGTAGCACTGAAAAAGGACTATTGTTAGGCTGCTGTAAAACAATCAAGGAGGAAGCCTGTCCCAAAGCAAATAGTGCACAATTCAGTGACTGTATCAAATCTCTGCATGGCGTCAGAGTAAATACAACCTCTGGTGCCTTAGAGGAAGCAGCAGGTAAGAAGTTATCAATGTGATACTCCAAACATGCCCCTGGTCTTGCCAAATGCTCCAGCAAAGATAAACACACACACACAGACAGGAAACATAACACTGCCATGCCCTGGCGGGATGAGTGCAAACTGAAAGCGATAACTGTGACCGCTTTAACCAGATAAAAAGAAAGGAGAGTACTTACAAGTCCTTATCACGCTCTTCTGCTACACTGCCCCTCTCTTTCTCTGTACCTTGCCTCCGTTTCCCTGTTTGTGTGTGTGTGTGTGTGTGTGTGTGTGTGTGTGTGTGCGTGTGTGTGTGTGTGTGTGTGTGTGTGTGTGTGTGCGCGCGCGCGCTGGGGGGAAATGTGAAGAGGATCTGTTTCACTCTCACTTATCAATGCTGGTCCAAAACCACTAGCTCGGATGCCTCTTACTTAATTGTACGCATTTTAACTGTGTGTTGCTATGCTTGTAGCCTGTTTTCATGCCTTAACTTGACGTTTGAGGAAAGCAAATTATGGATTGAGCCACTGAGCGCGTACAGCGCTGTCTGCGTGTGTTTGCCTAGAACGGCAAGAGAGGATGGCTCATAAAGGCAAAGGCCTTCCCTAACTAGGTTAGAGGACTTCACCCCTTTAGTCCATTAGCCTGGTAATGACCCGCTGGCTGTTTTTACAACTGCTAGGCTCCTACCACAGCTTGCGCCGTCTTCCTGAGCATTCTCCACCTTGACTAGAGGAGAGGTGGATTCATGCCTGTTGTCAACTCTTGATCCAGTCACCATGAAATCCCACGGTTAAGAGGGATTTACTTTTACTTTCAGAACAAGTCGCACCACCCACTATTGTGTTTGAATGCATTTAAGAGGAACGCGAGTAACAAAGCGCATGTGCACATGCACTCTTATGGACATGATACATGTTAATGGGGACTTGCGGGAGATAAGCCCAGCCTCTTGTACAACCCTTGATTTGTGCTTGGAATTACACTTGAGGTAGAAAGCAGCTTTACAAAATGATTGTTGTTTTGGTTTGAAATTCAAGAGTGCATGTCCCTCCCACACCTGGGTGGCCAGCACCCATTGCTATTCCTGCCCTTAAAGTTCCATTAGCTCACACAGCTCTCTAGCCCTTGCCCTGCAGCCATGTGCACAGTTGTGTTTCAAATATAAACAGTGAGATGGGCAAGAAATGGTTGCATTTTAATCATAACAATATACAGTATATTACTGCAAGTTGTACAGTATGCAGCAGCAAGACTTTTGTCTAAGACCAGCAGGAGAGCGCACATTACTCCTGTGCTTAAGGCTCTTCATTGACTACCGATTGGTTTTAGAGTGCATTTTAAAATTTTAATTATTACTTACAGAGCTTTGCATGGTCTATCTCCTTACATCCAGGATCTATTGCACGCACACTTTTCTGGTCGCTCTCTGAGGTCTTCAGGCAAAGACCTTTTAACTGTTCCCAGAACACATTTTAAAACAAGAGGTGATTGTGCTTTTTGTGTGGTGGCTCCAAAGCTCTGGAACTCTCTCCCTTTAGCCTTGAGAGCCTTGGATTCTATGGAAACTTAGAAAGCACCTAAAGACACATCTTTTTAGACAAGCTTTTGATTAACCATATGGTTTTGTATTTTACGCGTTGTTTTTATTTGTTTTTTTATGTAAAGCACTTTGTGACCCCTCTTGTCTGTGAAAGGTGCAATATAAATAAAGTTTACTTACTTATATTTTATAAAGTAAATACTTTATGCCAAAAAAGGCTAATAAACAATTATGTATGTATGAAAGATTGTTCCCAATTGCTCCAAGTAACACTGCACTTTGTCCAACCAGCTGGCCAGTGTGAATGAACACGCTGTAGAGCAGCATAGCTAAGCTTTTCTGACACGACTGTTCTGGATTTGAGTCAGCAATAAGAAAATCAGCTCCGTAGCGGGCTCACAGCTCTGTGTGTGTGTGTGTGTGTGTGTGTGTGTGTGTGTGTGTTCGTGTCTCTCTCTACAAGGCCCCCATCAACCCGCGGCTGGGGGGGCTTCTGATTCTGCCCTCGGGCCACATCAGCTTCATTGGTTCACTGTGGGAGAAGGGCTCTGAGCCGACATCGATATGCGACACAGGAAGAACGCTTGATTGAATGAAGCCTGAGAGGGGTATTTGAAAGGAAAAGCCTCTGAAAACAACGTCTCAGACTACTCAGCCGATCAAACGCTCGGAAAGCCTACCTACAAAAAGGAAATGAAAACGCCAAAATGGATTTGGTTTGGAGAACTTGTATTGTACTTAGTCCTTTTAGAAATCTGAAAAATCTCTGGAGCGCTCCCACTGCGAGAGGCGGAACAATAATGATCCCCTATTCCGCCTCTGCACCTTTCACACATGACAGTGAGGTGGAATGATGGCATACAGTAGCTAGCTTTTGTAGAGACTGTGGGCCATTCCTCCATGTTGTGAGGCAGAGTGCTCTGGCACGTTATTTAGTAAGACCACGCGCATAGTCTCGTAATTTCATGTTTCAAGTGTGATTTTATGCCCAGGCAAAAGTTATGCAACATTGCATTTCTTTGTCTGTTTTAAAGATAAAGGAGCAAGATCTGTTTAAAATCAGTGAAGGGTCAGCACCCTTCCAAAAAAGTTATCAGGTCAGAGGAGGCAGTGGAGGACACAGTGGAGGAGGCAGTGAAGGAGACAGTAGAAATACGGCAAAAGCAGAAAGCTTTTAGTGGAGCAGCCACTACTGTAGGTCTAGCCTACTTTTAAAAGTGAATGGTCAACCAAATGGCCATTCATCACCATAGGCACCACCATAGGAACCACCAGCTCCTACTAATGGTGATCTGTCTTGTTTTATCAGATATTCCCATCGTTTTAATTTCTACATGTGCTGGTCAATTATAAACAAGATGTAAAATTATGATTAAAATATTAAAAAAATCTTCAACGTTTATAAAATCCCACGTTTTTAAAAAGATTTGAGAATCCTCTAGTTTGCACCAGGCCTTAGTTTGAGACATGGAAGCAATGAGGTTGTGCCAGTCCTTATGACCATAAATGTAAAATACAGTACACAATTGAGTTAATATCTCTAAATCACATAGCTGTTCTCTCTACCGAGGTAGAAATCTAATTTATGGGAAATCTCTAATTTATGGTAAATAAACAGAGTAAAAGACAGTGAGCATTTCACTGTGAAGTCAAGGCGAGTTTAGAGGAAGTAGGCGTGAAATATTACAGACTGAGTCTTTACCAAGGGAAAATTGGCAACACCTGTAGCATCATTTCATTGACAGGCTGCTGGCAATTGAATTCACAGCAAACAGCCTGAGAACTGATTAAGGTAAGGAAGCTACAGAGTTGAGTTTAACAAAAGTTTAGTCCGGCTTTAAATCCCATTTCCACTGGCCCAATTAATCTTAGCATATTAATCAAGCATGAATATTTCAGCACAATATAACAACCGCATTGTTTATTCATGCCGTGAAACACACAGAGTGGGCTGCCATTTTGGCTCCCGAACAAAACCATTTGCTGGACCCCCTTTGCTCTCCTCAGGGGAAAGTAATGATGTGCTAGCTCAAGCAGGCATATAGGAGGATAACACTGCTTATCCCTGTGCTCTCTTATCACACCCCCACCCCCCTTCTCCAACTCAAGGGGGTGTCACATTGAAATAGTACTACCAAATAGTGTGGCATCTGAAGCAAAACACCTCACCGGAAGAGAGGCTCAAAGAATGATGGGGCATGGGATACAGGGAGGGGTGCGCCCCAACGGAGAAAGCGGCTAGTCGAGAAAAAAGGTTATCCTTCCATCCACACACCCACCTGTAAATGCAACAGGAGGGCAACTCACCAACCAGTGTGCAACCAGTGTGCAGCCTGTGTGCAACCTGTGCGCATGTACACACACACACACACACACACACACATACACATACACGCACACACACACCTACAGACGTGGGGAAACAAACAAAACAAAATATTGTGCGCAAATATTTACCCTTGCATTTTTACATACCTTGAAGCAGAAACGCATGCACTACATGTGGGCGACAAGACGACAAAAACAACAGCAAGACATAGACTACAAGTGAGAAAAACATTAAATATGGAAATGGACACAGTCGGCTGCTGTCGATAACAAGCCTTAAATTCACATGCTACCAAAGTCTGTCTGGGGAGAGTGATGGTTGCGGCAGTAGTTTAGAAAGAAAATGATACATTTCAGCCATTTTTTTTTCATCTTGAGGGCAGCGGTGCAGTTCTGACTTCAGATTTTAAATATATTTCTTTATAATACAGACAGAAAAATTGAATATCCAATATCCAATATCCATGCAGGTGCTGTGTGGGAGCTACAGATTATATCTTCTCATGTTTGTTCCTCTAGTATACTGTAAAAAATAATTTCCTGATCTTAAATAAACTGGCCAAACGACTAAGTTGTTTCAAACTAAATTCAAATAAAAATAATTATGCCGTTTGAGTTCAGCTGAACATGATGAGCACGTTAATGCAATAACAGAAGTAAAGAATACGGGGCCCCCATTTTCCCAGCCATGCAGCAGCAAGCTAACTAACAGCCCTGGCGCATTCACGACAATCGTGAAACAAAAAGGAAATAAGAGCTGGCCTCATGCTATCCTCCATACTGTTATTGTTGTCTTACTTCCAGCTAACTGCTAGCCAGTGTCACTGGGGACTGGACCTGCGACCAGACAGTGTGGAACTGAACGACAGTGGCCAAGTTCAAGCAAAGTGACAGCTAGTGCCGTTTGAAAAATCAGCCGGGGCGCCACCAAAGAACTGTGTGGGCGGGGGAGTGAGGAGTTGGGGTGGGGGGGGGGGGGGGGGGGGGGGCACCAAAT
>JAODLI010070345.1:0-14269 GCA_027575585.1 Percopsis omiscomaycus
CACACACACACACACACACACACACACACACACACACACACACACACACACACACACACACACACACACACAGAGCCCTACCACATCTTCTTTGTCCAAATCTGCATAAGCACTAGATTAGACTGAACAAGTCAAATGATCTTTGTCACTATCAGCAAACAGATTGTAGCCACAGCCAGACACCCACTAGACACCCACTGCACTGAGCCGTGTGTCTAGGCTGCACTTACAGCTCTAGACTAGCTAGAGGGCAGTGTTGCACTCAGAATGATATGCAGTGTTTTCTCCTTACAAGGCATTGTAGAGAAAGCAATGTTTCCCAGTTGCTGCATGACAGGACCCCTGCCAGCCCCCCTCCAAATACTGCACACCAGAAGATGAATAAGGAAACAAATTAATGAAATGTGGTAGAACAAATATTCCTATTTGAAGGGGTGCTACAACAACACTTATTATGGTTATGGAAAGTATGCAGAAAAGCTTTACATTTCCCCTTAGAATGTCACAGTAGGATCTATATTGTAATTTTAGTGCGTTGTGCAGATTAATTACAATAATGGAAATTATGACACAATGTCTTTATTTGAAATGTCCCACAGTATGCACATTGTTTCCTTTTTTAAATCCAAAGGGTATCCAGCAGTCAAAAATCATATAACCACTGTGCAGTATTTAAAAATATATATAAACAAAAGTAATTTTCTGACAGCAGTCCTCTATTTTGACCCCAGAGGGCGGTGGAATTGTATTCAATGTGAAGTCAAGCATAGGGTGGAACGTGCATATGGGGGCTGGGTAAACCTCGTGAGACTGTTTAATCCTGCTGGTGTCAGGGCTTGTCAATCATCAAGTACTCTTTGTTGTAAGCCAAGCCTATGCATCTTGTCCATTGGCAACACAAATGCTGCAGAAAATGTCCATTTAGTTTCATTCTAGAAAGAATCCTTTTTCTACAATAGCATTACCAAAAACAATAATAATGCACAAATTCTATTTGCAACCGTCAAAAGGCTGACAAATCCCCCGAACACCGCCTGAACTATTACCCACCCATAAATGCAATGTGTTTGCATCCTTTTTCATTGATAAAATTGTAAAATACTTCCATGTCAAATAAAATTGTTGGATCTCTACCATGTTTATATGAAAGTAATATGGAAAGAGGCACACCGTTTAATGCTATATATTACAAAACTCTTGAGACAACTTAAGCCATCCACCTGCTACCTCAATGCTCTACCTACGAGTTTCTTCAAGAACGTTTTTGACTGCCTGGCAATAGATATATTGCAGAAAGTTAACAGCTCTCTTCAATCAGGCAACTTTCCAAAGGCCCTGAAAACTGCAGTTATTAAACCTCTGTTAAAAAAGTGGAGCATAGATGCTTCTATCATTAACAACTACAGGCTGATCAAATCTACCCTTCATAGGAAAAATTATAGAGAAAGATGTATTCCAGCAACTTAATTACTTCTTAGTCTCAACTGGTTGCTATGACAACTTCCAATCAGGATTTCGACCCCGCTATTGCACCGAAACTGCTCTTAATAAAGTTCTAAATTATATTCTTCGTTTTAATACTGATGTTTCTGGATCTTAGTGCTGCATTCAACCACTTAATACTTTTGGACAGGTTGGAAAATTGGGATGGGCTTTCTGTATTTAGTTGGTTTAAGTCCTACAGTATCAACAAGACCAGAACTACTTTGTTTTCATTGGCAATATGTAGGGGTGGGCGAAATCCCTGTGACAGTATGGATTTTCTTATGCTTAAACGCAAGTAAATTGTAAAAAAACGACAAATTAAAAACTTGCTGGTCAAAATGTCTGTTAATATAAACCTGACATTTTTGTTTTGACAGCAAAACAGCCTACTACGCCTCAGGCCCGGCTCCAGCTGTTGGTCAAAGGGTGGCCCAGGTCAGCTAAATGACCAACTATATACTATATATATATATATATATATACATATATATATATATACATACAGGTATATACATACACACGCACACACACATATACACAAATACATTCACACACGAATACGAGTCATTGACTATCATTTGTGGCCACACTATCTGTGACTTTATCCCTTTTTGGTATTAAAAATGTATACATTTCAAGCGATGTTTTTCCGGCTATATGTGGAAAAATCTCCTGAATAACTACCTCGCTAGTTAACTAACTTCAGTAAGCTAGTTAACTAGTAGTTAAAGACTAAAATATAATCAAGTGTAACTTGATAACAGACACTAAAACAATGAAAGAACGAAACATGGAAGAAAGAGAAATCAAATGTTGACTATGTTGACTCGGGGATGGGCGAGCTTAAGCGCGAGCAGATGTGGGAACGGTGTATGCATAAAGCGTCATTTTATACTCCATGAACAGAAAACACAAGGTACAGGTAAGCAAAACAGCAAACAATGACCAACAGCACCTAGTGCTGCTGGGGAACTTAAATAAGGTTCATAATTAACTTAAAGAGGTGCACCTGTGCAGGGCTAATTCCCTGCAGGTGCGCAGCCGGGACGGGAGGCACGGAGCGTGCACGGACCTGTGCACGCCAATCGTGACAGTACCCCTCCCTCGAAGGTGCGCCTCCTGGCATCGCCTTTAGTGTAGAAGGACTGAAGCGGCACATGTCGGCGGGTTCGCCGGGATTGGTGTACAGTTCCCATACATGGCCTGCAGCCGCTCCACCCACCTCCGGTAGGAGCGCGAGGGACCCAGCGAGCTCCCGAAGATGGCTGTAGCTCACTGACGTATAGTGGGCCACTGGATGAGTAGGCTCAACTTGTCCTCCTCCGCCGCGTCAATGGCGGCAAACCAGCGCTCGCAGTCCTAAAACTGCCTTGGGACTCCCGCTAAATACCTCCAGTGGGTCCGGCAAGGGCCTCTGAGTAGACTAAAAACATTTGTGTTCACAATTGCACCTTGTACTTTAGAATTATGCTATGCTGTAAAACATTTTGATTTTATTATTTTATTCATTAATTTAAATGCTTATTCTCTTACTCTTATGTTCTTTATTTTCAATGTCTTTTTTATGCATTATTTTTAAATCCTGTTTTATTGTATAACTTGTTTTTATATGAAGCACATTGAGTCTGCCTCGTGTATGAAATATGTCACATAAATACAATAAAGTGCCTTGCCTTAAAACTGATGAAAACGGATGCAATGGGTGAGAATTTGACCTGTTTCAATGAATGTAAAAAAAACAACAGCAATATATGTGACCATATATTTAAATGGGGTGACGTTTAATTGATTTCTTGCATTTGCACCAAGCCAAGTTAAAAGTACACTCCTCAATTCCATTATAGTGATGACTGACATTTCTGAGCCAGCTCATGTATTTTTGAAATCAATATCTGTAACGCTGGTTTCAACCACAAAAGTAACACCAGAGACAAACTGAGGTGTGTCCCTTTAAATGACTGGTCAAATGCACCTTGTAAGCATTTATATCTCCCTGAAAAATATGATTAAAAACTGAATGCAAGAAATCACCAAATCGCTTGCAAACAGAAATGTTCTGCAGGGTAGAAGCCGCTCTAGGCGCCCATCATTGACATGCAGTGACAAATACATCCCTCAATGTCAGGGCTGTCTAATTTGTATTCCAATACCTCAGGGAGGGCACTAGGAAAAGGTCAAGGTTGACTTGACAGCTACCAAGCAAAAGCAGCATGAAAATAACCATTACCAACTGGAAGCATCAGTCATGTTTGATTTGATAGATAGGGGGGGAAATGGAGCGCAAAGAAAAAAAAACTGACTGATCAGCACAAAGAAGCATAAATAAATAAAAAGCTTGTGGTTGGGTAAAAAAATCAATAAAATCAAGCAAATCGATCACATACTGTACACATGAACAATATAGTTACAATAGAGTTCCCAGATAAATGTTTCACCAATGCAACTACACAAATTTGCATTTACAATATGCACTGCATCTTTCAAAAACACACTTGCAATCACATGTGCTTGCGCACACTCTCACACACACATAAGACAGCAAACTAGCCTAATTGCTATCTTATTTGCTAGCCTCTGCAATGTTCATCATCATTTTGTAACACATGGTTTCAGCAACAAGGGTGATTCCAGGACCAAATCGAGAAGTGTACCTTTAACTGTGAAGGTGGAGCAACACCCTGAATTAAATAATCCAGTGGCAGAGGGTGACCCTTGACACTGGGTCTTCAGTGTTTCCACAAGTAACACAAAAGTTGATGTATGCACTCAGAACGGGTTCGCAATTCACAAATTAATGGTACATAGGGGCAGGATAGTCTAGTGGTCTAGGTATTGGACTCCCAGCTGGAAGGTAGAGGGTTCAAACCCCAGATGGGGCTACCTACCTACCTGTAAGCTTCCTTGAGCAAGATGTCTAACCCCTATCTGCTCCATGTATTAGCACCATGTAAGTAGCTCAGGATAAAAGTGTTGCTAAATGACCTACATGTAGGCTGCATTCAACACAGAAGGCAGTTGCCTCGCTGCCGTAGGCTAATAGAGAGGTGTCTCAGAAGGCTTAACTTTAGCGTGAAGGCATCTTCTAAGGCTGTGTTCAAAAAGGAAGGAAGTTGCCGTGTTGCTGTAATAGACACGTGTCTCAGAAGGCTTTCTAGTGAAGGATAGCATTTACGTTAATGTGACGTTAGCATGCTATGTAACTAAACTTGTTGCTTCTCTCCCAGTGTAGTCCTCTCAGTTCGTGTAGCACTTACTCTTAACATACTGTATGTCAAAAAAATTCATCATGGGATAGTCAGTAAGATAGTACTGTATATTGTCTATTTCTCAGGAACTTGAAAATCAATGTTTTTATACGCCTTGGTTGAACATTTAAGACTACAACTTAAATGCCCTTCATGAGTTTCACTAGACTACCGTAGGGCATTTACTGGTTGTTCACACGAACCAAGCCGACAAATGCCAAAAGAAAAATGCATAATAATGATGGCTAGGCCTAGTGTTGCCAACTAGTTTCAATGGAAAGCAGCTAAAGCCTGCTCGAAAAGTTGCTTTATGTCGGTTAATGGTGATGGCGCTCAGAGAGCAAGTTAGAAGCAACAGAACCGTTCTTATCTTTTTTTCTCACACAGCGCTCAGCTATAATAAATCATTATGTGCATATTTACAAAAAAATACAGATATGTGATTGGTCCTTGACAGCGCAGTTTTCACATGCACAGCTTATTCTTGTCTATGTCAGCTGCCATGTGATCAACTGATTGTGCTGCTCTGCCTTCTCACCTGCTCACCTCACATCTCTCTCTGTCAGTCTCACTGAAACAGAGCAGATGCAGAGAGAGGTGTGCCTCCGAGTTGGGGCACAAAATCAAGACCACGGAAGATATGTTTGTACAAAAAGTCACTAGATTTGTCACTAGGCGCTTTTCTGAATAAAAGTAGCTAAAGAGGTCTGAAAAGTCACTAAATCAAGCGACAAAGTCATTAAATTGGCAAAAATGGCTAGCCCAGCTAGAAGGCCTAGCCGGGTCAAAGATGGTTAAAAAATCACTTCAACTCAACAATATCGTCCCATTTGCTTCAATAGGATTCACTCGAATTTCTGAAGGCCTCCTGTAGGTAGATTTTTCACCCGGAGACAGCACAGGTGGAAAAATCTTAATAGAAGGATTGGATAAAAGCCGTAATTTATATGAGCTGCACTGGAAGCAGCACAACTGAGGGAGAGAGTAGCAATGAAATGACGTTATTGGCCGATGTGTGAGTGAACACTGTAAAATACATATAGCATTAATAAAAATAAATATAAAATTATACAAATATAATTTTCTGATTCCAACAACCTCTAGGCCAGCAGAGAAGGCCTTGCTGGCCCTGACGGCCCACCTCTGGATGAGTCTACCCGTGTGCACAGATACACTGGTGGGAGACAGACAGTTCTTTTGAGCTGTGGTGCACTGCAGAGAGCAGAGCAGAGACACATAGGTGATTAGATTTGATGTGACACTACACATGCAATATCTGCATGCAAACCCTAAACACCCCACCAGGGTAATGGCAAAGCAATGAGTGACTGATCATCAAAATGAGCCAAATGAATGCCAAAAAGAGGAGGATGAAGGAACGACTGTCATCGGTCTAGCCTCCCTTGAAACACTCCCAGCGCAGCTGAGCCCGGGCCCAGCTGCGCTGTTGTGTAACATGGACAATAAGTATGGTCTATTTCAGAACGACGTTAAATCCCATTCATTACAGTAATCGTCAAGTCACCCGCCAACAGCAAGCCCACAGGACAGAAAAGAAGATAGCCTTGCAACAGCGCTAACACAGTAGCCCTCTCTAAAACTCAAAATGCTTGATCTTGCACTATTGTTCAGCATGGGTAATAACATCCATTCTGTCCACTTAGCGATACAATATTAATAAAGTTTTCATTACATGGAATCAAAATGATGCCATATAATGGTTGACTGTCAGCATTTCTTGGCACAAGAACCTACCACACACCCACAATCCCTTTTAATCTAGGCCTTGGCTTTGAGTTTATTGTACAGTTAGTGGCAGTTGGTACCGCAGTCCCTAACACAGCGGTGGAAGGAAAGCTAATGCCAGGACCCCACACAAATAATGGGAACCCTGTGTAGCGGTCCAGCTGTTAATATCTAGCCTCCACACAGCAAGACCCTTGTGCCCGGCCCTCGATAACAGACTCTGTCAACGTCCAGCAACACAGTGCTTGTAACTTGCAAGTCCATTGGCCCATCTGCTTCCTGGCTTGCGCGACCTTGGAGGTCACCGTGACAACGGATGCAAAGGATAAGGTGAGATGTTTCTGGTGGGTGACCTTTCACTGAAGGATTTGTTACAATTATCTTCTTTGAGGCTGCCATTACTAATATTCAGACATTAAAACTAACTTTTGCAAAAAATAAGAAGTTGGTTTGATTGGTATTTTAGGCTAATTGAGGCAATACTTTACAGTCAGTTTTCTGCCTATTCATGAAAGCCTTTAGATTTGTGAATGGACTGCATTTATACAGCGCTTATTTGTACTTAACAGGCCACCCAAAGCACTGTACATTGCCTCACATCCATCCATTCACACACTGATGGTGGTGTCTGCCATGCAAGGTGCCATCCAACACAGCAGGCAGGATAGTCTAGTGGTCTAGGTGTTGGACTCCCAGCCAGAAGGTTGTGGGTTTGAGCCCCAGAGTTGGCCCACCTGTAAGCATCCTTGAGCAAGATGCCTAACCCCTATCTGCTCCATGTAATAGCACCATGTGATTGTAAGTCGCTTTGAATAAAAGTGTCTGCTAAATGCCAAACTGTGTCTTGCTCAGGGACACCTCGACAATTAGACAGAAGTCAGCGGGTAATGAACCAGTGACTTTTTGACCACCAGACAACCTGCTCTACCCCCTGTGCCACTGTCACCCCACAAGTAGTAGTTCTTTTAGTTTTTATAATCTGGTGTCTAGCAGGAAAATGACACCAGTATCTATGGACAGCATGAATCGTTCACTCCTCCAACACTGGAGGTGAACCAAGTGTGGGAAGAGGGCGCAACTAGCAGCACTAGGAGTGTGTGGTGTGTCCACGGCTTTACTGACAGGAAGCAGGCCCGTTCTGTCTCCACATTCCTCCAACAGATGTTTGACAGAGAAAATATTTTAACAGCTGGGAAAGGAAGTGAGGTGAAATATATGTTTTATGATCACATTTGGAGATATCAAAAACTAGAAAAGCTACAACTCGCACAAGATGATATTACAGTGCTTTAATTCCTACTGTTGTCAAGTTTCATCAAGTAAACATGGCCCATTTAATTTCTCCTCATGTCCTGTTTTGTTCTTGTTTAATGCATATTTAGCTTAAGAAATTACAAAATACAAACCTTAGATGGTGAAGTTGGGCTTTTGATACAAAAGATGAGTTGATGACAAATATGAATGAGATTTAATTCTTAGTTACTCTTATTTACAATAAGAAGAATACCTTTATTTAGATATGCAGTACAAATTCATGGAAAGTTAATACAAAATGCCTCAAAACTGGTCATAGATGCATACTACCTGGGACCTAGCTGCACAGCAGCTAGTTCCCAACTGTTAAATGGTACTGTAAAATGGTACGCATTTTAAAACCTCCCATTTTGAGCAGGGTATTTTCATATGCAGTGTAAACAAGCATAACACCTGAGCGTAATTAGCATTGTGTCTCCAATGCCACCATGAAATCCCCGGAAAGAAAGAACTACTTTCTGGTAAAGTCGTACAGCCATTGTGTTTGGATATGAATTGAAAGAATGTGATTGGACAAACTACATGTGCACATGCACACGACCCCATTCGCCCCCACTGTTGTGGGTGGGACCTGCCTTTAAATAGATCTGCCCCCAGTGGCCAGATAATACACAATACTACTTTAAGTTTCAAACTACAATCTATAACGTTCCAGTAGCTATAAAGTTTAGGTCATTACGGCGATCTGAACTTCAAACAGAAAGAGCAGTTGGATAAATATTGTTTTACCTCTGTCAGCCATAAACATCGCGATGGACATTACAGTATATGAATAAGATACAGCAAGAAAGCTGTTAGCAACAGCAAAGCAATTCTACATAAATTAGCATCTGTGTTTGTGTGGTTGATATTTTTTAAATAGCTTTAATACGTTTCAACTCAGTTTTCCCACTGGTAGCTGCCGGCCGCTAGGCAGCTTAGCTGGAATGGTATGGCATTAAATACTTGGATCAAGGGCACTTTGACAGCAGCTCATACTGTTCACTACCTCAACCTGAACCCTACTCCTTAACCCCCTGTGTTATCGCAGCTGGGTCTGAGTTTGAAGATCCTCTGGGTGGAAGGAAAACATGTCCTGGGAGAGATCAATATCTCTCCTGTTATTAATGCTGGTGTGGCTTGGTGCTTGTGCAGTCTGGCCAGAGATAGCAAGCGGCTGTCCGTCACAGACCACCTGAGGAGAATGAAGCCCAAAACAAACGCTCTGACCCTAACCCCCTTCTCTTTTCATGAAGGGCAAGACAGCTTTTCATGCTTTCCAACTGTTTGCTCTCACTGTGAATTTTTTCGATCTTTTCTTTAATTATATTTCTATTACATTTTATATATTACAGTAATACACACCATTGGTTTGGTTCATTGTTTTATTGAATGTGACGGAAGAAGGTGCTATATAAATAAAAATTATTATTATTATTATTATAGTACTTTAAGACTGGATACCATGTATGTAAGCATGATTTAATGTTAGTGGGTTGTAATCTGTAATGTTAATGCCAATAATAACACTGATCATAGCCGACCATATCATTCATATAAATTTCAAACAACTCAAGACCAGCTAAAGTTGATGTCAATATTAGCTCATCTGAGACTAATATCATCACAGGTGGTTCCTACAAATAAGAACCTTTTTTAATTTCCTTCCGGTTTATATTCCAGTATTGTTCTCTGAGGTCTCACATTTGTTGTTGAACCAGAACCCACTGGACTGCCAACAACATACATCAATGCCATATTCTCATGCTGTAAACCTCCAGTTTGTGATATAAAACCTGTATCAAAACAGGCCTACAAGAGACAGCTACTGCTGTAGGAAGAACATATTGCTTTCAGTGTTGGGATACAGTTTGCATATTAATAACTATTATACGTGTTTAAACAAATGATAAATACTCTCACTGACACATGCTTCATTCATACCATGCCCTTTAAGAGTGTCAGAACTTGTTACAACAGGATCCTCTTCGACCTGAGGCCAAACTGTCACAGCGACAGGAATTTAGCAATTACATTATACCATCTCCAGGATCTTTCCTGGGAACTAATCATATACAAGGTACAATACATCGTTTCTAGGGAAGGGGATGAAATGAAAAATAATTCTCACTTGGCTGTCAGTCAAAATCCTTTAACCAACCCTGGCAGTGTGCCAGGGTTTCTTTAATAACAGAGGAGAGTGAAAGTTGAGGGCACGGTATCTGACAAAAGTCGGTGGAGACAGTTTCTTGCCCAATCATTGACATTGTCTCCCACCCACTGCTCCATGGGGCCGAGCCCTTTAAAAAAGAGCAAGGATTAAGACAGTTACTGTAGATAGAGACAAAGGGGTAACACTGCCTCCCTTTCCCCTCAGCGCACCCCCGGCCACACAATGACAGTGCACAATGGGATGATGTGTTCTTTTTGCCTGAACCGGATGTGTCATCTCGCGCTGCCGTGCAGAACTTTACAGCATTGTGTGCAGACCTCTGCCATTGTAGCCAGGCCATGCTAATACCTTGCAGATATTTCACAGTGGATGAATGCTTTGTTTCCGTCCAGGCTGCTTGAAGTTCCCCCAGCCCGGATCTAGGAAGTATGGTGGCCCCAGGATGTGCGGTGCAAACCATCACTACAGTTGTGAGGGTGGAAAATAGCAATGACCCCTGCTTTCACTCAAATCCACGTTTTCATCAGTCTCTTTTTCATAGCTTCATTGTTTCTGAGTCTGTGATACTTCATCAGAGGTATAGGTGGAAGACAAATGACATTGGGGAACAGCTAGATGTAGCCAAGATTTCCTTGGCTAGGTCAATTAATGTTCTTGTTGGAATAGGTTAATTTCTTCTTCACTGGTTCATGTAGTATATGTAAATTGTCCATTACCTTTGACAATCTTGGTGAGCTGATCCAGAACCTTTATCAGGACACGTCAGATATATTGAGATGGCAATTATCAAATGTGCACAAGTATTGTTTGTCCAGTGCAAATCTTTAATCCAAAACCAGCCCCGACTTCAAACCCCACTCCAAAAACCAAGACACTATGGGTATGTAGATGATGGGATATTTGACAGGCCTATCACTGTCTTCGGAGGAAGTAAAAATGTAGACAGTGGAACTGATTGTGTATGAGCAGTGAGGAGAAACAGGAGGCTATGAAAGCACATTTTTCTCCAGTGTCATGGAGATTTTGCTGGCTAATATGTTGCATCCATGGTCTATCAAGTGCTGCAAATTTCCGGGGTGGGGGGTGGGGGGGGGTTCCTTTGCTTAAATAAATCATGGGCAAATTTGTGGTTTCAATTATTGAGATGTAAGCATTTATTAAAGTAGGAACTTCCACATATTCTTGTTTATAATGGCAACATGAAATGTCTATTGAAATCTAAAGGTTGTTGAGAATATCTTAAGCTTAATTTTTTGCATTTCATCACTCTCATGAGCAATCAAACCTGTACACAAAGTCTGCACCCATAGTGATTAAATTTCATCTATAAACTTCAGTGTGGAACTAAATGTACTGTGTGGATATTCAGGACAAACACTATTAACTATGCATACAATTAAAATGGATAGTTTTAAGAATAATTTCTTCATTTTACAATAATGGGGAGTTGGGAATACAGAAGGAACTGATTTCCAGTATTTCCTGTTATGTCTTGGTGCGATGGAGTCACATCCATATTATCGCAATTGAAAACAGGACAATGAAAACACAAAGAATTTCTGCATATACTATCTATTCTGATAGTAAAACGTTATATTTTTGGCTTAGCCTGGCATTAAAACATGTGAGGACAGCCTACAGTATGTTTTGCGGGGTGACAGTACTATTGTATACTCTCTCATGCATCTCCAGTTACTTCTCTCTGGCTGTATCCAAGATGTTCACAAGATATTACAATACTTTATGTTTGGTGACAGAAAAAATGTAATCTAACTTTACACATGAAAAAACTTCTGGCTTCCTGAAGATTTTGTTCGGTAGATTGGTTATACTCAGATCACTCTAGCGTGAAGAAAAAGGCTGTGTTACTTTCTACATGGCTCTCCCCTAATACGACAGTATTGCCTGTAACACAACACTCCAACAGAGTGGCCAAATAGCTTTAGCCCATGGCACTTAACGTGATACATAAATGTTAAACAATGCCTGTGAAAATGTATACACCGCAAAGAGCTGAGGCAATGTTAGCCCTACGGGTAACACCTTTGGTAAGTCGAATGGAATTTCTTAAAACAGGAGGGGGCCTTCATATTCTTGTGAAAAAAACACAAGAGGGAGTATAATTCCTGCTCGAATGGTGACACATTGACAAGTGAGGGTTTTGAGATTGTCACCTTATTCTTTTCAATAGAGCAGCCTATCTCTAACTGAAGCTGGGGTATTTGCGATCAAGAGTTTGTTTGAAGCTTTTTAATCAATACATTCAAAGACCACAGTTTGTACTTCTTATTGGGCAGACAGGGCAGTCAAATAGAAAGAATAAAGAGTGCCCCGGTATTCACATTGGACAGCCCCATTTTAAAAGTCCTCTGGGTAAAAAAAGGCTAATGTGGTTTTGTGTTCAACAGCTTTGAGATGATGAAAAGATGTTTCCCACAAAGCACTGAACAGCTGTTTTAACAAAGCACAGTAGTGAGAATGTAACTTTTTCATGTGTAAAGGCTGGCACGCAGATGAAAGGCCTCTTTCAAGATGGTGTATACAGTAAAGTTGCCCACTCGTAGCCAACTGGAACTCTGGGAAAAACAAATCCAGGTGGCCAAGGTTGGCACGCAATAGAGAGGAAAGACCACACATTGTTGTGTTGTCTTCAACGCTACACTCACTTTGTGAATATTCACCCTTTATATGTGTGCGCTTTCAGTACAAAAAACTCTTATATACAGCTAGCAAAAATAATCACTGAATCAAGTTGCTGGCAAGACTGCACTGTTACAAAATACAGGGTTCAGTGAGAATTCATTTTCAAATGGGGTTCAAAGTAAGAGATGTTCCAATATGCAAGCCTGGATTTCCTGCTTCTACGTTATAAAATCTGACCGTTTTCTCTTATGTATGACTTAACAATGTAGTAATTTTTAAAAAAGTTATAAAAAATTCAGAGAAAGGATCTCATAATTTTGAGAAAAGTTCGCTGGTACGTAGCCTGCGTGGCAAACAGAGTCAGCTACAGGGGGCAGGGTAGTCTAGGAAAGCAGCATGTAATTGTAAGTCACTTTGGATAGAAGTGTCTGCTAAATTATGTAAACTACAGCTTTACAACATCTTTTCTCAAATTTACGAGATCACATAAGTCATAAAATAATAGCTTAATATTTTCTGTATACACTATTGCAATTATTTTGATGTGTTTTGCTTTTCCCATTGGAAAATTTTCATTACCTGCCTGTTAGAAAAAGGTAACATCTGGAAAAGATATGACCCACTACCTCTGCCTTTTCACTCGGTTACAGTGGCCATGGAAACTGGGTCTAAGCAAAGGCAGTGAACTCATCTGTTGAGAAGACTAATATGTAGAAAACCAGTTCATAATTTAGATGAAAGGAACTATGTCCAGACCTGAATATCAACATCAACAGCACTTTACCAAACAGGGTAAAAATTGGTTTTGCATTCATGTAAAGCGAGGTTATAACCCACTTGTACATACATCTATACTGTATGTTTTTTTCTCTTCACACAAACGAAAGCCCAGTCAGGTATGTTTCTCTTCCTCCTTCTCTCTAATAGCCATCTTAAATCTACTCTGAGATCTCAGAAGACCCTTTTTTGAATACTCAATACACTCACAGCTCCTTCAGCCCACACAGATCACCATGGCAACTATGGACCACCTCTGTCTTTCAGTGCATCTGTCAGCCAAGAGCAACCCCCCACACACATACAAACATATATACGTACATCAAATTAAAACACACTGGCCTGACACATGCACACATGCAGTGCTTCATTAGTTAAAACATAAAATCGACTAATCATTTTGCCAAACATATCGAGATACATTTTTTTCCGACATATGCCACGTGTTGATAAAACACAGGACACATACTGTGCATTTACCAAATATTCCAATCATGGATTTGAATTGCTCTTTCATAAACCACCATTTTACCTCCACAATAACGCACATTATTTATTTCGAGAGTGCCTCGCCTGTAGCTGCCTGCAGGGGGCAGACATGATCCTTTTTTTTATCAACAGGCTGTGTTGACACTTTCTTCCCCAAAACCACGCTAAACCTGCTGTGTCACAACCCACGCTAAGAAGGAATAGACCACCCATCCAGCACTCAAAGTCCCTGGCTGAGATTTAAACCCTACTGACCCCCCTTACCCCACCCCACCCCACCCCTACCCTACCCTACCCTACCCTGGTAACTTTCCTGCAAAGCACAGGAAACTGTACTGTATGTAGGTTTGTGGGTGTGGGTGTGTGTGTGTGTGTGTGTGTGTGGGTGTGTGTGTGTGTGTGTGTGTGTGTGTGTGTG
>JAODLI010070356.1:0-14268 GCA_027575585.1 Percopsis omiscomaycus
TGTGTGTGTGTGTGTGTGGGGGGGGGGGGGCAGCTTGGTGAAACTTTTTTTCTCTCTAACTCTGAAATACACACACTAGTCACAAGGGAGCCCTGAGGTCACATGCTAGATTGCCTGGGTCAAACGACCATAAATAACAGCACAGTAGGACTAGGACTGTTCTTGAAAAATCTCAGGAATATTGAAAGTAAAAAGGGTTTTCCAAAAATGTGTCTGGTTACAGTTACAGTACTTATAGGTTAATTCTAATGTATGTTCAATCTTTATAGGTTAATACCAATGTATGTTTGCATGATGCTACTGGATGCTTGAATTTCCTTCGGGATCAATAAAGTATCTATCTATCTAATATAAACCATAATTGTGGAACGTTCACTGAAATCTAGGCCTATTGGAATTTTTCCAATTCTTTTTCTCTCGAATGATGTTTGGGCAGGGCTATCGACATTATACAAACACAGCTGTGTTGTGTATCTGTGGCGTGTCAGTGTAGGTCTACGGTAGCCTACACACTATGACTTCGGGTGTGTCTGTATAGGTACTGCCTGCAAGATGGGGGAGCTAGTAATCAACGTAAACAGTCACGTGACGTTGTTGACCAATTGCAGGCGAGGGCTTATCGTGAGGTTGCGCAACTCATTCGTTCGGCGGGTACACGCTTCAGCGCGCGAAGCCGAAAGTGCCGCTTGAAAGCCATGCCAACACCTGTTAGTTCACCTAAAGAAGCAGGCGAATTTTCCTAAAACTCCCATCTTCTAAAAGTTTGAAAACAATCTCTCCCCATCTCCCGGAATACACTCAATTTAAATCACATCTCCCCATTTCTTCCTCTTCTAGGCTCCTTGCATTTGAAAGTTGTCCACTTAGGCTGTATACAGTTCTCGAACCCAGAACCGCCTCAACCTGGAGAAACTCCAATTTACGAAGATATAGTAAGATAAAATACTGTAAGGCTTTATTGATCCCAGCAGGGAAAATCAGGTGTTAAGATAGAGATACACACGTATTTATACAAATACAGATAAATGTATACACATAACATGCACTGTGTATATAATATAATGATATGATAATATAATAATACAATTATAAACAAATATACAGGTACACCTGCAAAAGGTTGCTACTTTGCCATTTGCAAATTACAAATAGGCCAAAATGGGGGCAGCTCTGCGGTTTAGTGCTGGATATCTGGATGTAACAAACCATGGGTGGTCCAATTTGTGTTCTGAAGACATCTGCTACCATGTATACCAATCAGTTGCCTGGCAGAAGTATTTTTACTTAATATTTATTGGGTGTTACAAGAAGGTTAAGAGTTCTTGGTTGTTTGTATTGATATTGAATGTTAGCTATAATATTGCATTTAAACTTGACTTAATTGTAAATATGAATCTCAGAAATGTGTTAAGTAAAGTTGTAAGGTTACACAGTTTATGTCAGTGAATCGATTATAGTACTGTTAAAACCGTCCTTACGTTTCATCCGTTTCAATTAGTTCATTAGTCTAATGCATCTGTTAAAAAAGCCTCATAATTGAAGCTATAATTGAAGAATCCCCAAAATGTATCAAACACACAGAAATGTAGTATCTTACAATCAAATGCTTAATCTGTTTAAGCACTTGATTGAAAAAGTGTTTATTTTTAATAAAAATAAACTAAACACTTAACTTAAAATGCTGCAACAGCTGTAATACAATAGTTCTGTCTCTGGTTAGTTAAAATGTGAGCTGGCTGGAGTCAATATTAGTAACAAAGTTGACATAAACAATCTTAGGATAGTTCCTCTATTCCAAAGTCCATCTTGTGGTATTATCCAGCCTGGATAATCAAACACACAAACACACACAGGAGGAGGAAGTTAAATTAGGATAGGAGGTCTTCTTTTTCTTTGTATTGCGCTTCATGGTATGTCATCACAAGAACCTGCCAACAAGCCTTCCTCTCTCTGTGTGTGTGTGTGTTTTGGGGGAGGGGTGAAAGAAGGAGGTCAAAGGCTCACCGAAAGGAAGGTTAAATTGGGCGGGAAGGCAAAAGGAGGAGACTAAGGTTGTCAAGCTTCACAGAAGCAGCCTAATGTTTTTTTTTGGTCCGCACATTTTCTAAAAGTAATCAAGTAACACTGTCTAACTCAAAAACAGGGTAATTAGTCTTAGAACTGGTTGGGACAAAATGTACAAAATCGTAGACTATAATTAAAATGAGCCAAACCCCAACTTGGAATAACATTTTCAACAACCTTTTTCTCTGTTGTTAAGAAACATGTTTAGCCTACTCATAATTAAGATACTGTTTGAGACAACATGCTAAAGTTCAGCAACATTCACATGTGTGACCTACTCTTTTATTAACATGAACTGTTGTAAAATGTTGTCCAACCAGTCAGGCAAACTACAGAGCAGAAGAAAGAAATTCCTTTACTTACTTGTGTTTGTAGTGTGACAAATGAATTGATGAATAATAGCTTGTAATGAATTTCAAAATCTTATCTTATAAAACCCACAAAAATCGAAGGCATATGCCTTTAAAGTCATGTATCAAGTTATTTTGATTAGTTTTTAGACCTTAAACTGACAATTTACTATTACAATGTCAAAAAGTAATCAAAACATGCATTTTCAAATCCAACCTCGACAAGCATTTACATAAGATACCCAAACTCCCACCATATACAGTACTTACCTTTCCTGAAGTGTATTGTTAACCCTTTGCTCATGCAGTCAGCTCTGATGTTGCTACTAACTGGCTGGGTTAAATCTGAATAATGTAAAATGTGGGTCTGAATTGGATGTGTTTAAGATTCATATTTGGTCATGTATAGTGTGAGAACAGCATTTTTGTTAAGGCACAGCCTCACTATCTAAAGATTTATACCTAAAACCCTTCAGGGGCCTTGGCTTTAAAGCAATATTGAACTTTTTCCAACTCTCTCGCTTCTGTATCTATATACTGAAACTGCACAACCTATTTCATGCTGGAAAAGTGTATATTTAAAACATGCTCCCAGACTTGGACCAGACTTCTAGATCGCATTAGAAGTATGTTTTTGAGAAACAATGGAAGTATATGAATAAAACATATTTCCGGTTCATTACACAGCAGAGCTAAGGATGATTTTCATTCAGAACGCCAGCTAATGGGTTTTTGGTAAGAAAGTTATAGAGTCAGGGGTTTAACAAAGTTCAGCATCACTTTAATGCATTAATCAATTGAATGCAAGTTTAAAATATTGCAAATGTACAATATATGACAATAAATAGTGTGCCAACATTCGCATTTTCTGAAGTTTGCTAAAATCATATAGGCTTACTTGTGTGCACAAGGGTGTGTAAGATAACACCCTTGTGTTTTTCTTTTTTGCTACATGAATGTGGTGTTTAACTTTAAGCTCAATTTAAATGTCCTCCTGTGTGTGTGTTGTCTAAATGTCATGATCCTCTGGGCTTCTGGCACCAGCTGTCTAATTATAATGTTTGCCGAATTGAACTAATAGCATTGCTTAGAAATACATAATTAGCAAAAGGTGAAGAATGAGCGAGCTACCAAACCGTCTAGTCTGTGTCTGATGTAGTAGTGGACATTTGAACCTCCCACTTCCATCAGGTAGGGTTCGGAGTGGATTCACAGTCTCAATAAAGACAACACCCTTGACGATTAAACAGTTATTTCGTATTCTGCTAAGATACCCAACACAGGAGCCGTCCATCAATCAACCTCGTCTTGCCCCTTGATTTTTCTGTCAATGTATTAATAACACCTTTTTTTTTCATACTGCAAAAGCTCTTACTGACATTTTTCACAAAAAAGTGTGATTTACGATTCAATACATTTGCAATTTGATGGGAGTCAATACATAATTTGTATTAATCTACAAATTTACCACAATTCCAATGGAATGAGCTTCAGGTGTTTTTTCAAACCTGGGAGCAGAGCAAAGGCCAGGTGAATCTGGAATGCAGTTCTTTTCTTTTTATGTCAACAGCAAAATGCATTATTGAATGATGAAAGTTAGTAGGACAAATGGCAGGGCCATGTGCTATATATTTCTAGCCCAGTTCACCTTAAAGCTACAGCTTTTTTGATTGCATGCCCAATTAGAATGACAGCCGGGTTGACTGATCCATTGATTGATTCACCATGAAAATTCATTTAACATTCAACAAAAAAAATAAGTCATGATCAAAGCATGAGCAAATAATTAAACCAGACATTCAAGTTTGACCTGGGTCTAATTAACTCAAACATAAGTCATAACTTAAATCTTTTGCTGACAGAGATGAACTTTAGCTGGAAGCCTGTAGAGGAACTAATGTAAACACTAGGCAATTGATAAGTGTTCTAGGACTTGCCTTGCCCAAGAGCCCTTAGAAGGATCTCTAGTAGTATTGTTTCTGATGTATTCCAATTGTTTCTGATGTATTCCAAAATCACAACTTGAAGAGATTTCTGAACTCTCAAACCCTTGGGGGACATTGCCTAAGAAACAGAAGTTATCAATTTATATAGCGGTTCTTTGCAAGACAGATGATATTAAGTCATATGAACACAAGATAATTACAGCTCCTTTTAAAACGCCTATAGTTACTTTAGAACAATATGGAGTCTTCATCTTACCGCTTGGTCACGATCCATTGCGCAGACAATCTTAGAGATTGCGTTTTTTTTAGATCCTGTACAAGACAGAAGTCAATTCACAAAAAAGAATATAGTGCATTTTTACTGAGCATCTTGTCCATGTATGCACATGCTATCCACCTGATATCTCACATGATTTGTTTGAGGGATTTGAGGGAGTAAGCTGGGGTGGAAATTTGTTCTCGGGTCACTATATCCCAAATGAGAAGTGTATATTTTGAAGCATGCGATTGCAACCCTATTATGGCATGAATAAACTTACATTCATTACCAGTCTTTGGACAAAATTGTATACAGTATATGCTGTTTGTAAAAACATCTTTCTACACCTAAGAAAATGTCCTTTTTATGTATTTTGAACTTCATAGAACAAATAGATTCCGTCATTAATACAATAACTTGCTGTCATGTACATACACAAATGTTTCCGTTGTGTATTGGCAATCTTTTACCTAATGTGCATTCTCTTCTTTTTTGTCCTCCTGTTTCCTCTTCTTTAGAATAAAGAAACCTGCGAGTCAACCTTGAGACTCCTTGTTGGTGGACCTTAACACTCTAGAAAAGTCATCCTCGAAACGCTCTGGCTGGGGCAGTGTGGGGCTTGAGGGACACCGGTGTTGAGTGAGCAGGATTTAGACCCCTTTCCATTCCAGATGACCCAATAAGAGCGACCTGCCAGGTAGGACTCAAACCAGAAGAGCGCAGAGTAGGATCTGGTCGTTTACCATGAGGATGAGGACGGAGGAGGGAGAGGAAGCTCTGGCGGTGTAAAAAGGCTTCCGTCACCGTGAGAAGAGCGGTCTCATTGTGAGTGAGCAGCCTTGAAGTCAGGGTCCAGGAGGTTGTTCTGTTAGAGACTGCACTCTCAAGGACTCGTTATGGGACACTAAAGATGAGAAGATACAATCATTGTTAGTTTAAAAACATACAAATCAGCCAATGTTATCTTAAATATCTTCCAAAACAGTGTCTGCATTCCAATTGAAAGGCAGGTGACTTAAATGTCACCTGCCTTATCATTGGATATTCAATTGTATATCCTAACTATTTTTGATATTTTATTTATATTATTTTAGGATAGGGTTAGGGTTTAGGACAGCTGCCTTGATGAGTGTGCATGCATCAATCCACCAAAACAGGCGTGTCCTGATGTGTTGGATCACCGGTTCGTTTTGATAACTTGCACAAAAATGTACAACCTAGCTACTGTATGTGTTATGACTTAAGAAGTCTAAGTCAAAAAAGTCTTACTAGTAAACATGACATGGTTAACAAATATTTTATAAACAAACTCCTCAGCCTTCTCGCTTTGGCTGTTCGCCATGTTTTTCAAACCGTCATGGGACGTTTGTCAGTCAAACGGAATTATGGGATTGCCTTCTCTATGAAGGATACATACGATGCCTCCTCAACCTGCCATCTCACCGTCTGCCAGAGTGTTAACATTCATGTAAAGAGAGCCTTCTGAAAAGCCTATTTACGTCAAGGAGTGCTTTCAGATGCTTGTTAAGGAGTACTTGGTTAGTAAATATATAACTTTATTGTTAAAATGGCACATTCAAAATACATTTCTGTTTTGTGCTTGTGAGGGTTCCAAGGAAAGCACGTACAGTACATTACTTTTGTGGGTCTGTCCGAATCATTAAAATGGGTGTCAAAAACACATCAAAAACAACAAAAAAATTCATTTATTTTAATTTTATTTGTCTTACAGTGTTCTCCGTTTTAAAGGACTGCAATCTAGCGGAATCTGCGAGAGGAAAAGCACAAACTGTCCTAGGAGTCTATGTGAAAGACGGCGTTAAACGGAACAGCCCGAGGATGTGGGGGTTGTGATTGTGGGTTAGGAGGTTCTTAATGCTTTGGGAAGTGAGGCTTTCACTTGGCCATGCTGTTTGGATTGATTTATGGTTTTACCTATCCTGACAAGCTGCATGTGCATCTTTTAGGTCTTCCATAAAGCTGTAATGGACTTGGCTGGACAAAGCCTCTCTAAGTAAATACAAAACTCAAGTTCAAGATGAACTGTGAACCAGTTCAGTCAACTGACAGGATATACTATTTGCCTAGACATTTTTAAGCAAATGTTTGAAAATGATTGTTATTTCAAAGTTAACCATTAGTTGTGGTTTGTTCTCCAAATCCTTTTTCTACTTTGGCACAGATTTTGTCACACAATTAAACAAAAAACATGACTCTACTCTAAGCTCTTTAGCACCTAAAACCACAAACCAACACTGTCAATATTTTACTGTATGATAGCAAAGTACACATATATAAATATAATTTAGCTGCATTGCATGATATGGCTAAATCCATCTTACCTCATTGTTTTGTGTGTAACTTAAGGGTATTGTGCTAATACTATACTAATTCAAGGGAGTAGATAATACACTGTGTGTGTCACAGCACATGTTTTAAACCACAGATATTTCTCTCTCTTTCTCTGTGGTAAATCCTAGTTTCCAAAAGTCAACGTTCTTTCAGAACATACCGTTTCCCATTGAGGTGGCTCCTGTTACATTCCTGTTACCTTTTTTGTCAGGCCTCGATAGCAATCGAGCAATCGCTGACTTAATTTCCTTAAACTGGGTGGTTAATACTGCAGTGCTAGTAATTGTAAACCTCTAAATTGACCAGAAATAACTTTTATTTTAAGATCAAGCCTTAATGGCTGTTTAAAGCCTATAGAGTGCTGTAGGGGGAGTAGAGGGTAGTGTAAATGTGCGATCCACTCAAGTGTAGGAGGAGCATGCACTCTCAGAGTTTCCAACAAGGTAAATGCTCCCACAATCCTCAGGCCTTTTCTGCCTCATATGGTTTCAATATATATTTTTTGCACTGAGCCTCTGGCACACATCATGGATTGTTTAAGAATATGTTAGGATTAATTTATTTAATTACATTGATGATCAGATTTAGCTGTATTAACTGCTGCATGGAAATTTGCCATGCAAAGAAAAATACGTTTAGCTAATGAATTCTTTTCGTAATGTTTCAAATAAACAAATTGCACAGATTTAACTTTTTATTGTGATATTCTTCAATCTATACTGTTTATGACTGTATGCCACTGTAGCTATGACTGTTTACCACTTGCCTGTACCTACAAATATAAATTTCCTTTACATCAAAACAATACCTACTTCCTTTAAAGTCCTCAGCACTAAATTATAACTTAACCTATAATGTCTTTACATATGAACGTGAAGCAAATTTGGGAAGCTCTTTAAATGCCTTTCGAGATATTAAATCAGCAGCATATAAGACTATGATCAAGGCTAAGGGATCATAAAACGATGTTTTGCTTAATTAAATTAAATCTAATAAGTTGTGTAGACAGCATTATCTTTTCAACACTTCTACAGGCACAATTCCACATGTTGTGGGGCAGATAGAAAGCTTAACCACCATATTATCCAGCCGCCACCCTCCCCAATACTGCACAATCTTAAACATGAAAACATTTAGTTCTGCTTATGAGGCTGTAATGTGACCGTCTGTCATAACGAAACAAACATGATAAGTTGAGTGTTACACAAAATAAATAAATTTCTGTTTAATTTCAACACTAATTTAGTTAATTTTAAATATACTAATGGTTGTAGCGCATTGTCTCAACATGATTACATAATAAATGTACCAGTTTGAACAGCATGTATGTGTTAAAAAGGTTAACAGTCCATTTTAGAAATATAAATTATTAAATGTTCTTCGCATCAAGACGCCATAACCCAGGTTGTGCTTTAAGTAAATGGGAGTGCTTTATGCTTTAACATCACATTGTCTGAACACAACCAGTGGTAAAACAGGGCAGACATTATGGTCTCCTAAAAGACAAAGCAGTTTTAATCATTTCTCATTACTTAATATTTTATTGCAGATATGTCTTCTAGTTTTTATATTGTCATTGTGCAGGCCATAGAAGAAGTGCTAATGAAATACTTTCTGGTAACTTAAAAAACTTTTAGGGAAATGTAGGTAAAAGTTTTTTCCCCCTATTGTTCTTTAAATCGGAACAATGATTTAATCCACTCTGTAACTGACAGAGTACGTTTGATGTTGCAAAGATTGTGTTCTAAATGTAATTGCTTAATTACCTAATGTTAATTAATCAATTTTTTACAATAGCTTTATTTATTTATTTATATCAAAACTTTATCTGAACAATTAATGTGGTTCCATTAATCATTTTGGGAGAGAACATGAAAAAGGGGCAGATGTACAGTATAATTTGTAACAAAACGTAAATGTAGGCCTACATTTGAATCTCAAGCCATCTGGAAACAGTTCACTTTCATCAGGTAAAGCAAGCATAAACTAACAACACTTTTTGTTTTGATACACAGGTAGAAATTAAACAATTTTGGATAAACGAATTTCACACATCTATGCATGCAGAATACTTTGAATAATGTAAGGGAATAGTCAAACTGTTAAGAGAATTTAAATGGAGATTGGCTTCTAGAGGTTTTCCCCCACACAAATTTACCATTTTAACTTTTCATTTTAGTAAAGCCGTTGGTATTAATAATTATTTCTGAAGTTATAAAACGAATGATTGGAATAGTCACCTCAAGTTAGTAAGAATGTGTTTCAACAGTCAACCCAAGTCACGTGTTTAGACGACATTTCACTAGAGATGAAACCCAATTAGGTCTATACAAATGAAATGAAATTAGGTTGTACCATAAATATATTCTTAAGATCATTTCCAAATGGACCTACAACCAAGCACAATCACACATATTTCATTAAAAGTTTTCCCGCAACACTTGAGAATAGTAAACAAGAACTTCGAATTATTGTATGTTATGAACACAACGTAGGCTATAGGCTACCCTATAGGCTATGCTATTGTTATTCCAGAGCAAACTGGTCGTAGTACAGTCATACATAGCCTACATACATGCAGCTGAACACACAAAAACATCGTCTTCCCACGACTAACTCATTGTCTATAGGCCTAATTATAAATAAATCTAATTTGTCCAAATAACTCAGTCTGACAAGTTTCTTAACATGATCGGTTTTAAACCAATAATTAATTTAGGCTTTACGTCTTCATATTAATTTGAACCGCAGGCAAAATTAATTTCATTCCTTCGTTTTATAGATTCTAAGTCTATAATAGGTCTACGAAGTAGTCTACTATTTATAAACGTTGTTTCTGGAGCAGGAAAACAACAGTATGGAAAACAGCAAGATCTCTGAAAGGGTGGGCGAGTAAAATACCAAATATGATCGCCTAAGGAGATTTAACTGTTTGTGGATCGGACTATTTTTAATGAGCACTCACCGTAGACTTGATCAAAATAGTATCCCTCATGTGGCGTCGTGCGATACAGCAACCCTCCTATTTATGTTTTCACAATGCACAAAATGGAGAGAGGGGGAAGGAAAAAGTTGGGGGTTTCCTCTGAGAAAACCGCCAACCTGGAGGAAATAGCTATGGTGGAGAGGCAAACCTAACACCACGGCTTTTATCTTAAAGAGTAGCCTAGCCTACAACAGTGGTAAACTGCTAAACTAAATTTAAGTTTTAATAAAAACTCAGTAAAGGTGAGTTGACTAACATTGTTCAAGCTTAGCTTAAGAAATATAGGCTAGACCTTTTGTAGGGCAGTTAACCATAATGACGTGTAGGCCTATAAATTAAACTTAACACTTGATTTATTTGAGTGTTTTTGCTTAAGTTTCATCGACTGCCTACTAAAGCATGAGGATGTTGTGAAATTTTCGTTTAATTTGTTTATTTTCGTTGTGGTTTGAAGTGTGTGGTATGGGCTTCACGCCTCTCTTCCTGTTCGAGACACCACCGCCACCTAGTGGCTCTAGTGGGACATTTAATCTATAGCTGCGGTTCAATGCATAGGGGTAATGACTATAGAATGGCCTGCAGTCCTATTATGGTGGCTTGCATCGCCAGACTGTCACGAGTTAAAGTCGGATTTTCGTTAACGACCAAGGGTCTTAATTTTCGGATCAAACTATTTGTCAGGAAACACGATTGACAAATGAGGGAAATATCTCGTTTTTTATTCCTCTTCATTATGCTATATAGGCCTCTTTTTGTTAATATGTGAATAATGCACGCTATTAATAGCTTCAAATAGAAATTACATTAGTTTTGAATGAAAAATAATATAAATCTTTAGTAATGTCTAAATTCATTTTTACAAAATATAGGCCTACATTTTATTGATTAAAATAGTTGTTATTGACTGATTTGTCTCTGATACAGATGAATAATCGTTATATCTAATTTATAATAGGCTTTGTTTGTCGTGCAGAACGAGAACGAATTGCTGTACAAATATATACCGGCATAAATTCCCCTGGAGGCCCCGTAACGCAGTTACAACACGGCCATCGAACAGACAAACGATTTAATATCAATATTCTACATTGCTTTTAATGTAATAACCACACAGACGAGATTTAAATATTAATTCTTCAAGAATAGGATACATTTCTTGCTCGTCCGATTGCTCTATACTTTTATATTGACCCTTTTAAGAAGCGATTGTCGGCTTTCGTTTTCTGTAAGTTTTGTGTTCTTACGCGCGTGCACGCATGCACGTGCACGTTATTGCAGGCAAAATCTTCTGACGCGAGTAAATGTGCAAAATGTGCTTCTATACATTATTCAATCTCATTTGAAAAGGAACTGTGGTCATCCTAACAGTAAGCTCAATTTTGTGTACTGCCTTATGTTCAAATAATCTACACAAAAGTCCACAAAAAAATGTGTCCCTATATAATTGAGATACTTTTAGATAATTTAAATAGACAGAAGTTAAAGCCTATATTAGATTCGTGTATCATGTTCCATAAATATATATATTTAGATATTCTACCTCTTTTTACATCAATAACCACAATAACCAATTAAATTAATATTAACAGTAAAAATGCTAATATTGGCCTACGAAATATAAAAAGTATACACTATCATAGCCCAGGCTAGGCCTACTGTGGGAATTTCGCACAATAGCCTAATAATATCGTATAAAGGCCTATTTAAGATCTGCATCTTATTTGGCATCTTTTCTTACCTTTTGGTGCTGGTGGATTAGGCTACATTCTCATTTTCAAATTTTTACACATTGAGGAAATTGGGAATGAAGCAAAACTTTTGTGTTTTTCTTGTGTTTTCTAAAGTTGATGTTGAAGTCCCAGTGGAATATGGCGGTCACAGTCACACACGGCGTTCTAAGAACTTTTGTATATAGCCTACATTCCACAAACAAATAGGTTCCATTATCGGCAATAGGTCTTATTATTCCAATAACAATACAAAATGTCCTATTGACAATGAAAAAGGGAACTGACAAAAGTTTTTGACGAATAGCGGATCGATTCGATTGATCAGCTCTCGGTCCCTCAGTTAAAAGGTCCGTGTAAAACTACGAGTCTGTGTACCACAGGCCATGTCGGAAATTAACCAAACAAAACTGTAGATTGCTTCTGGACGTTTCAACAAGGCAAGATAAACAGACCCCATATTACACTGAGGGTGGATTAAAGAAATAGACCCTACACATTTTACTTCCCATTTAAAACATCACACTGTGGTCAAGCATGGTGAAACATGTTTATTTTGGAGGACATGATTTAGGCTACAGTTTGTTTATCTGAATGATCATCCAGGCCAAATTAGGCTATACAAAGGTAATCAGTTTAGAGAATCATATGTCCTCTCATGCTATATGATTTGTTTCAAAGACTTTATTTTAATCTGTCTTGTTTCTCTCTGTCTGCCTATCTCTCTATCTGTATCTATCATCTCTACAGTTTTTGTAAGAATTGTGACACCTATCTTGAATAATAAAATAGAGATTTGTCTTATTCGTGTGAATTAAACCTGCATGATCTACTGTGAGTATTTGTCTGATGTCTCAGAACAATGGAATAAATAATTATTTGGTCCAGCCCTTCACCCGAGATCATCTCTTATAGCCTACAGAAGCATCACAGTTCCACCAAAGACGTAAAGAAAGTAGCCTAAAGCCTCATCAGAAATCTTTAACAATGTGGGGATTGTTTAATGGCATTTTTGCTCAAGGATGCTTACAGGTAGGCCGGGCATGTTGGCTTCGAGTGGAAGGCGACCACCCTCACCACTAACCTATACTGCATAGCCATACAGTTGAATATTTTTTGTCTTAATGAGAAAGAAAAGGTCAACGACACGTGGAATAAAGACTCGGTCGGTTTAGTGTGGACGTAGAAACGTCTCTTGAAATGGTCTCTGGTCCCATCGATATCCCTAAAGATCTGTGATACAGGCACACCTGAGATCGGGCGGCCAAAAGACGCCCTCTGGTGGTCGGATCGTCTAAAAATAAAATATTAGATTTCTTATTTTCTTTCCATACTGATTCATTTCTATTTATTTTGTTATAAAATTATATAATGCATATCAAAATGTTGTATACAAACAATGCAAGTCAATGGAAAAAGCCCCATTTGTGATAATAAAACATTTTATTTGTATAGCACTTTTCTAAATACTCAAAGACACTTACAAGGAGAGAGAAAGCAACAACAAAAACATGAATAAAAATAGGAACAACTTTAAAAGAGGAAATACAAGGTCAGTAGAATGTCGGGTATTTAAACAAGTACGACTGCAGGGTTAGCAAGATAACTTTACAGAACAGTTCATTATTTCAACTCTTTTGGAGGTCAGATAATGTTCCCTCTTCAGCAACAGATAATCAGTTAATTTACTCCCCCCCCCCCCCCTTTCAAGTTTATTTTTCGAGTTATCTAGCCAACAATGGAGCCTAAACCTGCAGATAAGTGTTAACTAAAACCATTGTGGGGCAAGGAGATGCAGACGTGAGGTTTCTACAGAAAAAGCAATACTTGGGAGTGTGGGCAAGGGTGTTCGGGGTCCACAGTCATGGACACTGGAGCATTCACAGGCAGACACTTGATCGCCACAAAACTGGTTCGTAAGGTTCTGCAATACTTTGTCAGAATGCTGGGCAACCGTTAAGTGGGTATGTCACCTTCGTGACATGCCCACTTAACAGTATCAATTTCTTAGCCAACTAGGTGTCAATAAATGGCTGCAGCACAAGTAGTATCGGTAACATTGCATCTCTTAGCGGTACAGGGTTCGTTTTTAACTTTACAGCACAAACACTTTAACAGTAGGCTGTAGTAACGTGGAAACGTCCTCCACTGAGTTAAGGTTTATATGCAACTCCCACCAAATAAGATTATCAAAACTACAGTAGCAGAACAACAACGATAACAAGCCCTCAGTGAAATACAAGTACAAAACAAAAACAAAAAATTAAAAGTTCCAGTTGTTTGTGTAAAAAGGTAACATGGTGCCCAAGATATAACCTGGTCAAACTCTCCATGGGCTCTCGGTGGGAAACGTAAGAGTCCTGTTTGAATGTAGGAGCTCATTTTGACCCACACAAGCCAAACTGTCAAGCCAAACACGTTTAGACCGGTTGAGGAATAGTTCAGCTGAATCATTGTCATTGTGGTCCTTGTTGTAAAAGGGGTGTACAGTAAGGAGGTGGTCCTGCAAATCAGAGAGAGAGAGAGAGAGAGAGAGAGAGAGAGAGAGAGAGAGAGAGAGAGAGAGAGAGAGAGAGAGAGAGAG
>JAODLI010070367.1:0-14264 GCA_027575585.1 Percopsis omiscomaycus
GGTGAGACAAGGTAATAGGAGAGAGGAGAAGAGAGGAAGGCGGGATGTTTGATGAAGCAACCAAAGAATTCTCATTCACATGCACACTCACGCACACAAACATATATGTCTCTGTGTTCCCAGCATCTTTCCATGCATATACGGATCACCTACCTTTCAAGCTTTGTTCAGCTCTTCTTTCTGTTTCCTGACCCTCTCTCTCTCGCCCCACCCTCCTTTTCTCTGGTACCCTCTGGTTCCCCCTCTTATGAAAACCCATTGCCTCCACTATTTCACCTTAACCTTTTCCTTCAGTGTAAAACACAAAGTGGCTGATTGAGTTCCTGCTTTCCACCGTAAACTAGCCACACAACAGGGCAGACAGCTAAATAGACAGACACACTGGCTTAATAAACACTCCATAACACACCAACATATTGTTCTTAAGTGTCCTCATTAAATGGAGGAAATTATTTTCAATGGTTTTCACCAGGGGGGCAGGGTCTGACTCTAGGCTTCAAACAGCTGTGTTTTGTGGCGGCTGGTGGCACTGAACCCGGAAGAACTGGCTTGAAATACACACCCCATTCGAAAAATTGGTTTTACTGCTTAGCTCGTTTATTTTCCAGGTGCCACACTTGGCTCACATGTCCCTTCATACTCTTCCTTTGGTGCTTCTGTACATCGATTCATTCTACCAATGGAAATATACACAGTTTAGGCGATTATTTTTCATGACGTAACTACCAAGTTACATAGTCGTTTGTCCGTGCCTGCTGTGGTTGTGCACTAGCAGCAGCCGGGACCGGAATATGTTATGATGTTAGTGCTAAACATTAGACAAAACATACCTACAATTATATAATTAGAAAATGATAGTCCTCAACAAAAATCTGATTGTATTTGATGATGTTCTACAGAGAGAATGCATGAGGTTTGGGATCAGGAACTCTGGCGTCGACGGTGACGTACTCTTCCTGTGGTCCTGCGCATGGGCCAATGGCACTCTTTCAGGAGAGCCTAGCCATAATCCTCGATTCACGTGCCTCGCTGCGCCAATGAGCAAAGCGGTTAGGAAGTCTGAGGCACCTATGTGTCTATTTAGTCTATATTTCTCTCTTTTCCTCTCCCGCTCAACCAAGGTTAGATAGTTTTCTCACAGGCCAATCCTTACAGAGAAAATAGGCTCTCAACCGTTCCCTTACCTTTCCACAGTGCCTTTATTCTCCCAAGCCCTCCAGCCAGAAAAACTTGAATTGCTTCCCCTCTCCGACCCTTCTTTTCTGTACCTCTCGCTTCCTCTGCAAATCTCTCCTCCCAATTCAGGTTCAATCTCTCTCCTAGTTCCTTTTGTTGTTTAAGTGTCTTCCTCTGGTCCCACTCACTACCTCCTCATTCCCTGCTGCCCTCTCTGACAAAAGTTCAGGCTGGTTTAATGCAGACACACAACATGGTATATTGTTCAATATGGTGCTGACCCATAACCCATAACCGTCTCAACAAGGAGAAAAAAAATTTGGATTCCTAAGTACCATTCATTTATTTCTGACTACTAGAGGGCAGAAATAGACTGTTGCGTGTGTTACATCTCGAACTGCTCGGTGCAGTTCCACTCCCTGTTAGTTCTGTCTTCCAGTCTGTGTTTCCTTGTGTTGTATGTGTTGCTCCGTTCCTGGTTTTCTGTCTCCCTTACTCCCTTGTGTGTTGATTGTTTTCACCTGTTTCCCCTTCTATATAAACCCTGTGTTCATCTTCGTTTGTTGCTAGATTATTTTGTATTTTCCCTGTTCTCTAGTCCCCTATGTTTTCTGTGTTTCTGGTTATTGTTCTCGTCTGCCTGCCTTTGTTGCCGATTCCTGCCCGCTCATTTTGTACCTTTGCCTTTGTGGAATACAGTGTTGTTGAACCCTGCCTGTACCTCGACCACGATCCCGCCTGCTCCTTTTGTACCGTTGCGTTTGTGAATATACCTTGTTGTCGAACCCTGCCTGTACTTGGACTAGGGTCCTCCGGAGTACGCCTCTTAATTTATCTGCTTTTCTGTCCCACGCCTCCCTGCATTTGGATCCCCTAGTTCAGTAACAGTGTGTAAATAAACACATGGCTAAGCCGCTCTGCACCTCTTCACACCATGTTTGCCTTGACAAAGCACCTGTTTGAATTCAGTGTGGGGAAGCCAGGTCATCTCCTGGGGGCAGACGGATTTTCAAACGCATATATTTTATAGGTGGAGCTAAACCATGGTCCAAGTGGAAAAGAATTTAGGACACCATGTTTCAACACTTTCAACACTTTATTTGAAGGGGTGACTGACATGAGACCCTCATAACCATGACATGACACCTGTCATGAACATTAAGGAGTCTTTATGAATGATTATGACTGTTGTCATTAAGTGTCAAAGTAAGTACATTGCCATTTTTGACATCGTTTGGGATATCTTAATATATAATAAATTATTATTATTAAATTATTAAAGAATTACTTATAATTAATAATAATTATTATATAGCGTTTTTCAAGACACCCAAAGCACAGGAGAGGATATTGGACGAGGAGTGTTTGTATACTGTATGTGTGTGTCTTCCATAGACTAAATAGACACATAGGCGCCTCGTACTTCCTAACAGCTTTGCTCATTGGAGGACACCTGCGCCATGCGCAGTACCACAGGAACAGTATGTCACAACTCCTGCGACGCTGGAGTTCCTGATCCCAAACCTCATGAATGCGTGCCGTAGAGCATGTCATGGTTATTAGTATGCCATGTCAGTCCTATGCACAGCCCTTCAGATAAAGTGCTACCCAACATTTTCTAATAGCAGGTAGTCATAAGATGTGTGAACTGCCAATTCTGACTCCATTCTCACTCGATAACTGAACATGACCCTTGTGCAACGAAGCGGTATTAAATACCTCAATGTCTCTCTCTCTCTTTCTCACCACCCCCACAGGCTAACTTGGCAGTGCAGGAGTACCATTTGGCTCTTGCCAACACGCTCACCCAGAGCCCGATGATAAGGCCCTCATGGAGAGATCGATGGGCTTTACACCCACCTTCACACTAGAGAGCATAAAACATAAAAAGCCCCACAGAAGGTTTCCTTGCCAGGGTGAAAAATCTATGCGTTCGACCGTTCAAGCGAATTGCAGCTCTGGGGTTAACCTGGAGTTTCATGTCCAATTCATTATACAACAGTTAGTTATGGCCAAGCAGTTTTTGTTATGATATCTGGAACAAAGTCATTTTAATTGACGGACGTGGAGGACACCATGATCTTCCAGGGCTTACTCCCACCTGAGGCCACTGTATAGCCGTCCACATTGAGCTAGGCCTTAATGGCTTCAATACCAACCTTTGCAAATGGATCCGTTTGTCTGTTTGTGTCTTTTTTTCACTGTTTCAGGCTCTTATTTTTCTATTTAAGTCTTGCATTTCCCTAAAGTACCATTTTAATGGTAATTCAACCTGAAGAACACTTATTATTGAAATTACGTAAATATTACATCTAACAGAAACACCGTATTTTATGTGTTTTCATGGTGTGTGCATGTGTCCATCTTTGTGCGTCTTTTGCATGTCTATTCCGTCCTTGTAGAGAACTCACTGTTCCTTCCAGAACAACAGCATGTTAATGGATCAGCGTATGCGCTGATGTTCCTTGATTAGAAAATCAGCACAAACTTAAAAAGAAAGGAGTCCTTTTCATAATTCCTTGATTATGAAGCGGTGTTGTTCATGTTGCCATCAACTCTTTATTTTCTTGTGCAAGGCTCTGACAAGGGCTGTAGACTTTGACATGAGAAACGCTGAAACCAGACAGTATGTATTGATTTACTGTAAATAGACACCATTGCTGTTGGGCAAAATCGACGTCTCATTATTGTCTGTGAAATGCTGATAAAGTGATGAATGTGAATACTGCTTTGAAGGTTCTGTTGAGCTCTTGATATATTTAAAAAAAAGAAAACTTCTGTTAGTGTCAGACTTGGTCAGTCGATTTCTGCCACTGAACACTGTTTTTTACACGACAAGACCCTTCTAGATAGATAGATACTTTATATAGACAGATAGACAGTGTGTTACCTACACATACTGTCACCATGAAGTCAATTAGACTAGACTTCTGTCCCAAGGACAGCTGAAGTCTTCACGCTGTCAGTTTTACTTTAGGAGTTCAATGTCACCGGCTTTTATACCTCATCACTATGATATAACAAACAATTGAACCATTTCTGCCATACTTACTGTAGGCACAGTTTACTTTTAAAATGGGATATTTTATGGGGCATTGCAGTTTTAGAGACATCTAAAACATTCAGAATTTCTGCATGTTTCCAAAATCCTTTCCACCAGGATATTGCTGAATTCTACAGGCGTAGCAAGACCAATCAAGGACCTTGCTAGGGACAATCTCATGCTGAGAGAATTGAATCTGCAATCTCATTATATGTTTCCAGGGATGTGGCCTACTTGCCAACCAGACAGTTTCACAAAGTCTTCTCCCAGTAGCCTTACCAACCCCACTTCTATGTATTAAAAATTGCTTCATCTCACAACCCATAGTTCAAATCAAAACATGTCAACCCAGCCTATCTAGAGGGGCTGTTAGGAACATGATGCTTGCTTAAATTGACAGGACACATTTAATGCAAAGGAGATGCCTGTGCTCAATGAACTCCAATGGTTTGACCTTCTGAGTAGCCCAGCAAGGAAAGATTACAATTGCAATTAGCAGACACTGTTATCCATAATGAGTTACAGTGGGTACAATTACAAGGAATAAGGAGCAGGTAGGGGTAAGGATACGTATTGCTCAAGGATCGAACCAATGACATTTCACTGGGAACACCCAGACTGCTAGTTTGGATCTATGAGACTGGTCTTTGAAGGCATATACTGCTGTTATATTCTGACTGAACAATGTCAGCCACTTCACAGGATAGGTTCAATAAAGCTTTGATATGCGTTACATATTATTTTCTATTTCCAGATCACATCATTAAACCATAAGTGGGTGGTTGACAAGCAAGAATAGTTTTAAAAACAAGAAGTAGCCATAGCACATACATAGCTTCAAAGCCCGTACTCCTAAATGCAGTAAAGTATATAATTACTTTTCATTTAATATTTTCACCTTCACTTTTTAATGTTTTTTCTGTAGAATACCAATGCAATGGTTTGAGATATCATTTATTCTCTAAAAACTTAAAATATTAATTTCTCTGTTTAAGGCACACTACATGTTGATTTCCAAGCACTGACTATCAGACATAATATTTCAGGTGAATTCTATAAGACTAAAGCATAAAGAACAGAAAATTATTTTGACCATGTGTGGCATAAATTTCTACATTAAGTCAATATAATTCTAATATTTCACTGGCAAAACCATTGATGCTTATTACTTTTTATCACACCAAATAATGATAAAATAATATAAACTTTCTTCACAAAAACTCCAAGACCTTTAAAAGTATGTTTTAGCTTTAAATATGAGCAACAAAAGCATTAAGGATAGGAAAGGAATTCAATTATTTAGTGAGTCTCTCCATATCTGTCGGTTTTCTGAAAATATTCAGATATTAGTAAGTACACACATGGTCCGGATAGTCACATCATATGACAATTTTGACGTTTGGATAAAAATTCCTAGTAAAGATCTTAATGGACTGACTGCAACTGTGGTATACTGTAGTAATAACCTATCAGAGGAACAACATAAACTTTTTAAACAATACTCATTTGTATTAGTATGGGACACCATGGATAGGTAAAATTGTATGCCACGTCATCCACCCAAGTATCTTGATTGAGGATGTAGAAGAGGAGTTAGACCTTGCTCTTGAAAACAGCGTTGAGAGAAATTTCACTCCACTCACAAGGTAATAAAGTGCCACAGCCACAACAGTTAGTTGTAGCATACATGTCCATTGCTGTGAGCTTTGGTTGAACATCATGTTTTATAAGACAATGCACTGTAGCAAAGAAACCACTTAAGCTAACCACACTAACTTACTTGACTTAATGTCAAAATTAAAGACAACCTCCATTATTTGTATATAATTTAAATGCTTGGTGGCAGTGGGACAAATTGATTTTAAAACCTAAAGGCTTCATTACTCAAATGCTTTTGATTGAATAAAGACATGAAGAAAATATTTTGCGCACGAGCTGTGCACAAGCTGCTTATAATTTGGTGCATGATTGCTCTCACATGAACAATATTCAGTCAATTAATTGAACTGACTGGGAGGTGTGGGTGGGTACAGTGGCTAGAAGTGAAAGCATTATTTAATTATAATTAGGAGTGCTGTGATGTTTGTGGTGAATTAAATGGTTAGCTGAAATTGCAGTTTTCCAATGCTTTATTGGGTACCAGTTATATATGAGGGATGAGAAGAGAAACTTACATTTGAATATTCAATCCAATTGTGTATCTCCTTGTTAACAACAAGGAGAAACAGTAGCACAAACAAACGACCCAAATGAGTCCATAATTATCTAGCTTAGTGGGATAGTTAGTCCCATTATTACTAGCATGCTGGCACAAGGAAATAAGCATAGTGTTCTTGCTTTTAATACCAGCAGTTAAATGGATTTCTAAGCCTAAAGGTTTGGTCTAACGAATAAGGTCATAATTAGAACACAATTATATTCTGAAAGCCCCTAGAGGTCTCATTGCTTCGTAGACAGTGCATTTTCACTTGACGGAGCCGTCAGTACCTCTTCCTGAGTCTCCATCTCTCTGTCCTGTTTTTCTCTCTGTGTGTGTGTGAGCAAGTACATGTGTGTGCTTACAGACCCTGTTGCTACCTTGACCCGCTGTAGCGATTTGACGACATATGTAATGTATACATTTGGACCACAAATAAAATAGTTACACAAGCAAAGAATTCTGATTTGGGTCTCTTCAACCTGCAGTCTGAATGTAGCCTATGAAACCTTGTCCCAACCCTGATTCAGCCTGCCTGTTAGTCGACTTAGATCCCGCCTGCTGTTTCTGGTCTGTCCCTCCGGAGCTCTGTTTGGCATTTGTGATTTTGGACTGTTTTTGGATTACGAGATTGGACTGTGAACATTCTGGACTGTGAATAAATCCCCCCTTTACTGTACCTGTTGGTGTGCACTTGGGTCCTGTGTGCTATCCTGACAGGAGTGAGAAAGCTAGTATTGGACTGTCCCATAGGTAGAAAATATTTTTCTTTAGCAAGAACATTCTGACAGCTTTTATATTTTCAACAACAAAAAAGGCGCACCACCACCAAAGGCGCATATTGTCCGTTTCCACATTTAAAAGCATAAATTGAAAGGTTATTGCTTGTTATTGCTTGTCAAAGCAGATGCCTTAGTGAAATAATATAGTACTATAGAGCGGTGTATTCCAAATGCATTGTCTTGCTAGTCTATGTGCATCCTTGCAACCTTTGACTTAATTATGTATGCATGCAGTAATGAGTTTATTCATGCATTAATGACTTAATGAATTATTTGAATCATTATTTATGTCACACTTCCTTGTTCTGCTATTTTTACCAGCATCAGTATAATTTGGCTTGATTTCACATTTGATGGACTTCACAGGAAAGATCCCCATAATCCACAAACACGCGCGCACACACACACCCAAAGTCACAGTCCTGAGGCTGCGAGGCATTTCTCTCCCTCTCATTAGCGCCTCTCAGCTTCTGGCTCAGGCTGAAGCCACTTCTGCAGATGACACCTTCTGTCTGTCACTCCTGCACCCTCTGCATACACACACACATGCACACGCACAAGCACAAGCAGGCAGTCGCACAAATAATTTGTGCGCAAACAGCAGCGCAGAAGCCTACAGCCCAAATGAGATAAGTCAATGCAAGCTCCTCTCTCTCTCTCTCTCTCTCTCTCTCTCTCTCTGTCTCTCTCTCTCTCTCTCTCCCTCCCCCCCTCTCTCCCTCCCCACCCTGTCTGGCCCCCTTGTGCACTTCCTAATTTCTATTAATATTCTGGTGTGAGGAGCGTTATGAGGCACGAGGAGGTGTCTGTGACAGACAGCCCCAGGGACAAACCTCTAGATACATAATTCGAGGTTATATTGGCACCGGTAATTAAGTGCTAATCCTTGCAAACACAAGCAAGAGTGCGTGTTTTTAACACATGCGCAAACACACTCCAAAAGTATTGTATTTTTGTCATGTTAAACCACTGAAGTGTGAAACCACGTCTTGTAGTTGTGTAAAGGTAACTAGATGTGTGTAATAAAGGTAATATTTCAAGGAAGAGAAAAGTATTGTGACAATACATATTATTATTACCTCTTGCCAAGCCTTTCTGTATTTAGATGTGTCAAGGTGTGTGTTGTTTTATAAAAACAATAAAATGACACTATAGATTATAGGTGTATACTGATTATAGTGTAAATTCGGCTGTTAATACTGGAAGCACATGCTTGCTTGTTAGAATAGTCCACTTTGAAAAGAGCATTTAGAGCATTTTTATACCTGCAACTGACCACTTTAGGTACGGCTATTGAATGTGGTATACCTACAGGCAAAAAGTTCAGTGTCTCGCTCTTTTCCCCGAGCACTCAGCACATGCATAATGAGGGATGAGGGACTGGCGACGTGTTTATCTAACTGCAGCAATGTTGTGAAAATATGGTTGCATATTTTGGGCATTACTACTTTAAATGCACAAAATATAACTCATTACATTACAATTAGGTCATTTAGCAGACACTTTTATCCAAAGCGATTTACAATTACATGGTGCTATTACATGGAGCACGTAGGGGTTAGGAATCTTGCTCAATGATGCTTACAGGTAAGACAACTCTGGGGTTTGAACCCGCAACCACGACTATCCTGACCCCCATCATATAGATTCTGTAAGACGGAAGTGGGACTTTTGGATATACTTTTGGATTGGCTATGTACGAGTATGGTTAGAAAAAAACCTTGGCAGTTTAATGGTTGCAACACAACTAATAACTAGCTCTGTGTAACTAGCCTCAGAGGGGCTACACAATAGAACCACCTTTTCACCAGCAACACTGCATTTAAGACCTTCAAATTTAACAGCCAATTGTAAATAGGCGACAGCGACACCAGGTCAAGTTACAGGGTGTGTTCAATAGACAGAACGTTAGCTACGTTCAGTGAACATTCTTGAACTACTTTCAAAGACATTTGCTGCGTTTTATGGGCTTCGTGACTCGTGAGTGTTGCGCAATGACATATTAGTCATATTAATGCTTATACAAAAGTATGGAACCTGTAAAGGTATTTGTCTGTATCTGTGACAGTATTTATTGTCCAGACACTAGCGCAATATTCATATATTATATATATTATATATTAATTTAATTGTTAGAGCCAGAATATGTAGTATAGTATTTAATAGCACTACTGTATGAGGGTGGAGTCGAACTCTGACTTAGTTGAAATTCAGATCTCGAGCATCAATCTTTAATAGTATACCTTTTTTTAACTTGTAGGGTCCTATCTGCATGGTTTTGAGCTACAGTATTAAGCTTCAAATACAGGAATAGTATCTCCTGCTTTACCTCAGTTAACATGTTAACTGAGGAACTTAGACAGTTGTTGTGGGCTACTGTATTCAGTTGTTGTGGACTACTGTGTTCATTTCACGCTAATATCATTTGAATATTTTCTTTATCCCACTTCACACCCTCTTAACCTTATGCTGTTATTTGTCCTCCATCCACTCATGTTTGTCCTACATCCTCTGAGGTTTGTCCTTAGAGAACACACCGCTTGGTGCTTTATGTCTCGCACATCCCAAGGCTCCCATGATTATGTGCTGTACCATATATTTGTAAAATGTGACAACATAAATGTCAGCTCTATTATCATCACTGTGTGAATCCCGGACATGGAAATTACTGTCCTCAAATGCATAGAGAGATACATCCACATACACACACTGTAAAGTGTCATGGATTTGATTAATCCAATAATGAAAATGGCAATGATGGCAAAAAAGGTGACCCCACCCCATCCATGCAGATGAAGCCGTGACACTTGATAAATAGACTATTTTCACCCTGTGTTGGTAATGGTCAATTATGGCTCTGTCTTGGGACGAGGTGTTTACGCCTGATTACAAAATTGGCTTGTTTTGTTCACTCCAAATATAGAATTGTGACTGCTGAACAACTTGCTCCCAGCGGAAATAGAAGCAAGTAACAGTGGTTTATGAGTAAATCTGAGGCTCTGGTTATATTTCTCCCACTAAGAATTTAGATTTTTTATGTAATTAATACAAAATTACACCCCCCACAGATAATTGGGCAATTATTTTCATTTGAATGATGTTACAGCCACTTTACCCCGTTGCAAGTTTTGCTGTATGTGCGAACAAAATGTTGTGACGCACAAGTGACTGCGATCTTTCCTCACAGAAAAGGTAATGTAAAAAAAACAAATCATTTAAAAAAAGTCAATCTCAGTAAATGACAGAAAAACATCTACTTCTACATGAGCTACTTTGCCAAGCGTGCAATGGATTTAAAGCCTTGTTTCTCATAGCAGTTGTCCCTAGACAGACAAAATGTCATACAATATCTGGTTTATAGAGTGCTCTTCCACTTTAAACACTATTTTAGTCTTTTGTTTGTTTGCTAGCCTGTGTTATTTCCTGTTGAACAGCAAAAGGAATGACGCCAATATTCTACCTACCTGTATGACAAATGATTGGAAAAGAAAAGAAAGGTCCTGTCCACAATTCATTGTATACCAGGAGAACCTTGTGTGTTGCAATCCTTACATACGCCAATAAAGTCTGTCCTGTGCTGATTAGAACACTCACTAGTTAGAAGCACTCAGGGGCTGAGCTTTCCAATCAGGAAAGCAAAGAGGGAGTATGCAAGGTAGACCTCTAGGGTCAACGACAGTGACATCCACCTCCTTGAAAAACTCGATGTAGCAGTGTGAGGAAGATCCGCAATCTGCCTCATGTCAAGTCTGTGGTGATATACAAACATACACAATGTTTAATTGCTGGTTTCACTTTAGGATTTATGTTTTCTTGTGCATTCAATAACTATTCGAAGGATCTTGTTTAACTATTGAATTTTGTCTGAAATTTGTGTTTAATTTCTGACCTCTAATAAATGAAGAACTGGTGAGATGGTGCGAGGACAACAACCACTCTCTCAACATCGACAAGGCAAAAGAGATGGTTGTTGACTTCAGGAGCAAGACGGGCCGACCACTTCCCCGCTGCCCATCAGTGGCTCCACCGCAGAGAGGGTGTTCACATCGCTGACAACCTCACCTGGCCTCTACACACCACCTCCTAGGCAGCTAAGAAGGCCCAGCAGCGCCTCCACTTCCTGCGGAGATTGAACAGAGACAGAGCTTACCCCCGCCCGTTCTCACCCACAGAGCATCCTGACTTGCTGTATCACTGGCTGTGTGGCAGAGCATCTGAATTGAAGACCCTGCAGCGCATATAGTGAGAATATCACCGATATAGCTAAGACCCAAGTGCAGACACCACACGACACGTAAGTATAGTAGAATCCAAACAGCGGCAGGCAGGGTCGTAGCAGGGGCAGGCAGGTAGTCCAGAACACGGTCGGGAACAGGCGGGATAAACTAGAGCGAAGGGCTAAGGCAGGTAATGCTGGGACGCTTACTGAGAACAGACAAGACCAACTGGCACAGAGGAACAGAAAACACTGGGCTAAATACACACAGGGGATGATGAGGGGCAAGGGGAAACACCTGGGGGAGGTAGAGACAAGCACAACACACAATAAGGACAATCAGGCTGTGACAGAGAACAGCCGAGGGTGTCCCCTCCGTCCAGGACACCTCTGGGAAGCGCTGATTGTGAAGGACCCCTCTCACGCGTCGCACAGCCTGTTTGCCTATCTGCCATCAGATCAGATCAGGCAGGAAGTTTCGCAGCGACAAGACCAACTCTGTCAGGTTCTGCAAGAGCTTAACCCCCCTGGACTCTCCCAACCAACCACACTCACGCCCCCCTCCCCCCCCCCTCGAACCCCTCAGAGAGCCCCCACCACAACCCCAATTTATTCATATTCTATTGCATATTGTACATACGCTATTGATTTATTCAGTCCATACCATATGCAATTTTGGACAAATAGAAAATACCATTCCCCTCTCTCTCTCTGACAGGGGCATGTATTATTTAGTTTAAAAGAAATTGATTTTGCCAAAGCTCGAGTCAAAGTTGAAATGCATTTCCAGCATATTGGTTTCAGTTCACTGAAGCATGCCAGTGGAGTGCTCCTCACGGCAGGGATAAAAGCCAGCCATAGCACTTGGCGAGGGCAGCATGCCACAAGCGTGCAGCTTCCCCATATGCAGGGTCATGGCCTGGTGCAAGGGGGAGGTTTTTGCGCATTCGGATTTTGTTTATTTTGTGTACCGGTATAAATACGCTAGCTCAGGAGTTCAGATATGAGTGTGGACTGGACCCTTAACACGCTCTGCATGCTGTGTTGTTCTTGATTCATGATACTGTACGTACATTGCAGGTTTCAACTGTAGCAAACTGTATGAAATAAGTCTAATTACTAAAAGAAGGCTGTTGTTTGAATGTTTGTAATCCTGATTGTTCTGGTGCTCTGGAGGTTATCCACATTCACGCTATTATCAAACGCAACAACGGTGTATGTGTGTGTGTGTGTGTGACGTTGATTTATTTATTATATTTCCTTTTCTCTTTGCACTCTGTAATTATTCGTACATGTGGGAATAAGTGCTGCTTATATGTGCATTAATACTACAATACTACTATTGTAGTACTGTACTGTACATTCACTACTCAAAACTAAGGTGAATAGACCAGGCTTTGTTTGAGGCGAAAGAGGTCAATGTCCATTCGCTCCCAGTTTCTGAATTTTTTGTTTTCTCCTGTAGGAGTTTAATGATTTTGTGTGTTGAATATGATACCTGTATGTCATGACATGCTAGTAAAATGTTTGCGACACATATTACAAATCACTTTGTGTGTCCCAAATGAAAAACGAAACATCTTGCACATGACTTCAACATGTACCAGAGACACGTACACATGACAAGACACTTCAGCGCGCAGGAAATTATGTCCAGGGGATCATGGTTCTATTCTACCTTTTGCATTGGTGATGCCAAAAGGGAGTGTTCTTCATTCGCTGTCATGTTAATCTAAAGCCATTAAACTTCACCAATAGGTTGTTGTATATAAAAGATACAATATGTAAAATTATGCCTTGAAACCATATATTTATTTGAAAATATGCTAGCCTATAAGTGACGCCTTCAGCCGGCAGCGCACAGCAGCGTCTTGGAGACTAAATTCGAAATATAAGACACCCAACTCTATAAGTGTAAATCATAGAACTGCATACAGTAGGTCCAACTTTTATTGTCATAAATTATTATATATAACAAATGTAAAAAAAGAAGAGACCACTGCCCATTTTTAAAAATATATCTATATACAATTACATTTATATTTAATACATTTATATTTATATATATTTTTTTTAATTATTTATAATATTCTTTTTAACATTTTTGATATTAATATTGATATCTTTATATAATATAATTATATCATTTACAAGAATATGCAGTGGTCTCTTAATTTTTTCAATGGCTGTATATTACTTAAAATACGTCGGGAAACATCTCCGCTTTTTCCCCATGGTTGTCTTCAATGTATGTCAATGGAACGAACGGGGCTTCTAGCTTTTTCATAGTTCTATCATGACGCCACAAGACACCAAGCGGCAGATATGCCCCTAGTGGAAAGCGGCACGCATTACACACATGATGAGACACTTAATTTCACATGACAAGGCGTGCCGCAGGACGCAAACTGATTGAACCCGTTCCTCCTCCGACCTCCCATTAGGTGTTTTTTTCACCTCCAGTAAGCACGTCAATATCAGCCGTATCTTATCGCGTCTCGCTCTCTCTCACACACAAACACATACACAGACACATACGAGGCTCACGTGCGCACACACACACAAACCATGATGGATGAGTGACAGCCTGGTAGCTCCCAAGGAGGGGCTGACTACTCAGTGCTGAAATGAGTTTACTTCGAAGAAACTTCCAATCAATTAATTTGGCTGAACAAACTGTGTGTGTGTGTGCGTGCACGCTTGCATGACGTGCGTGTCAACGCCTGTGAGTGCGAGTGAGGGATGAGCGAGAGGTAGATTAACAGTTCTTTGTTTAATTAAATCGGTCTTCCACGGAGAGCCAAGGGAGGGGGAGAAGTGTGTGTGTGTGTGTGTGGAGGGGGAGGGGGG
>JAODLI010070388.1:0-14263 GCA_027575585.1 Percopsis omiscomaycus
TGGGGCAGTTATCACAGGAGAATTTGCTCGAGGCCCAGCAGCGTCAGCAAGAGCTGTACAACAGGGGAACTAGGCTAGGCAATTTCTCGCCAGGAGACAAAGTGCTTGTATTACTCCCAACTTCTAGCTCTAAATTACTCACCAAGTGGCAAGGGCCCTTTGTGGTCAACCGACGAGTGGGCAATGTTGATTATGAGGTGGTACATAGTGATAGGGGCGGGGCCAAACAGATCTATCACATCAACCTCCTGAAATTGTGGCGGGAGGCTGTGCCTGTGTCGTTAGTGACGTCGGTGATTGAGAGAATCCACCTCCCTCCAGTAAAGTGACCGTCTCTCGCCGGCCCAACACGCAGATGTAGTGAAACTACAGCAGCGCTTTGTTGACGTGTTTTCTCCCCTACCAGGACACACCACTCTCATGCAGCACCATATTGACACCAGCCCGGGCGTGACAGTTTGTACACGGCCCTATCGGCTTCCGGCACACAAGAGAGAAATAGTGCAGAAGGAATTAGAGGCCATGTGAAAGATGGGAGCAATAGAAGCGTCACACAGCGCCTGGTGCAGCCCCATTGTTCTGGTGGTTGAGAAGGATGGGAGCATCAGGTTCTGTATTGACTACAGACGGGTGAATGAGGTGTCACAGTTCGATGCGTATCCGATTCCCCAGGTCGACGAGCTTCTGGACCGGCTTGACACGGCTCGCTTTTTCACGACACTGGATTTAACCAAGGGCTACTGGCAGATTCCCATGTCTCCAGAGTCCAAGGAGAAAACGGCCTTCTCCATTCCGTTTGGGCTGTTCCACTTCAACGTGCTTCCTTTTGGGTTGTTTGGGGCCCCGGCCACTTTCTAGCGGTTGATAGCGGTCATTATCAACAGTGACACCTGGGAGCAGCATGTGCAGCAAGTGGGCGCCGTGCTCGAGTCTCTCCGGCAGGCGGGGCTCACGTGTGGAGGTGTGATTCACAGGGCTGAGAGACACGTAAGGGTAATGACTAATCACCTGTCTCCCTTTTAAGCAGGGAGTGAATACAGCTGCGGGAGAACTCCCAGGGGGTGATTATGCGAGAGAGCCTCCCTGCGGAGGCTCTCATTTTAAAGTGCATGTGACGGGCAGTGTTTAAGTCCCGTGTGTGTAAACCTTGGAACATATAAATAAAGCCGTGCCACGCACGGATAAGATCCCGAACCCCGTGTGGACAGTGTGTGTGTGTGCCACACATACATTTCAGAAGTACAAGTTACAACACAACAAGACAAGATAAGAACGTGTTTTGTCTTCGCTTTCCTCAACTACCTTCTTAATTTCTTACATTTATTAATATCCATGAATGTGTTCCGCCAAGCCTAATATTATACACATATTTATCTATATTTGGTTTTAAATATGCCCTGTGCCTTTAAGACAGCTGAAAACAGCAGAATGCATTGTGGGATGCTAGGCTAGTTGGCTACAGGTTACACTAGTAGTGAATATTTAGTCAGGTGTGTGACAGAATAACGACCAGCTTTATTTAAATTCATGCTGAAGGAATTATGTTGTAATGCCACGGGAGCTAATAAAGCGAGCAAAGTGCCAAGCCAGAAGCCCTAGCAGCTCTCTCTCTCTGTTCCTTTTTCTTCATCATACTGGCGCAACTTTATTAAACTCCATTAAAAACACATGAGATGTCCTGTGCGGTCGCCTCACCTAAAATGATGAGACGAAAATTACATTGAAACAACTGAGGGGCAGGTGTACGTATGTTAGAGAGTGCAGTAAACAGGCACGCTGTGCCTTTTCATTTTAAGTTGTACCAAACCTCGTCACCGCCCTCTAACCGTAAATTGACCATCATCTCTGACTTCTTCCAGTAACTGTATTATTGCATGACTGCTTAATCTGTAATGCTTGATGACTTCTTATTCACTCAATTGAAAATTCTTGAGGTGACTTTAAAATTACATTAGTGTCATTATAATCACGAACAATGTTGTGGAACTCGTCTTGCTAATTAAACAAATATAGCAACCCATAAAAAGGCATAAAATCGACAGTATCAGAGAAAAATGTCCCTAGCAAATTTCAACCTAAACCTTTGCCCCTTTGTCTCCGTCTTGTTCACTTGACTGCTGCCTTGTTTCCCCTATGCAAGAAAACACGCGTCCTGGATTACACCTGCTATTAGGAGGCGGAGAAATATCTCCACAAACCAGACATGCGCATTCCCCCACAGTTTTCATACATACAACGGAATAAGTAATCGGTCTCTCCTTATGCATCTCCTCCAGTGTTTTAGCACGAAACTCACTTTTCCCTTGAACTTCCCATGAATGCATATGCATGTGTAAGGAATGCGCAAATTGCAATTCTGCCCTCCTGTGCCAGGCAGAATGTGGTTTTAGTCATTTGCGGTCTGTTCGTACACACCACGCCATGTTTTAGGCGCATATTGCGACGAAATATGTAAGGACATCTGCCCCTGAATATTTACACCTGCTGTCACTGATGGTGTCAGCCCGGTACCAAGTATCGGGTCGGTACCTCCCTACTTTTGACACTTTACAAGAGCTTCTGGTCTGTAGCAGTTCTCATTAGAAAAATCTGCATCTTGCTGTTGCCTACACACCCAGTGTATTTTTAACCTCCCTATCTCTAATTCCTGCTTACCTGTAGTGTCTAAAAATATCCTCTTCTACTTCTGTGATGAAGTGACACTTTGTACACGAGTACTCTCTCTCTCCTCCGCCCTCCTTCTCGCCCGCAGCCTCGTCCTCTGCCTTGACGCGAGGCGCCGCCGCCTTCAGGCCGGCGAGGGTATGGCAGCTTTCGTAGTGTCGGAGCAGCACGTCGATGTCGCCAGTGGCGAAGGCGCATTGGTCGCACAAGTGGGTGACCCCTAGGATCGGGAGACAGGGATGGGTCAGTGTGCTAGAGGCAAGGCACAATGAAGCCATTGTATTGCTCGGGGCAACAAGAGCGGGTCAAACTGCTAAGAGAGGTGTCACATTGGAGCACACAATACACAATACAAGTTCAGGTTAAAGTAATACGACACCTTAAAGAAACACTTTCGGTATGAATAATTTCACCTGATATTCCTTTTCAAAATATGAATTTCAAAAAGCGCAAAAAACTAACTTTGCTCAAAAGGTCGAATGCCTGTCCAATTACCTTGTGTAACCACCGGGTGGGTGTGACTGGGGGAGTGAAAGGTCAAACCAGAGACCACTCCGGGGTCTCCTCTGGGATTAGGAGGGGTCATGGAGGGTGAGGTGTTGGCCCCTGGTTTGGAACCGAGGGCGTCCTGTTGTTTGGTGGGTTGTGGTAATTTGGAACAGCATTTGGGACAAGTGGGCTTCCGGCAGGCGAAGGGGTGGGAGACCTTGAAAGCAACGCAGAGAAGGGGTTGAGCTCTGTTTCCTGTGTTCGGTGTCAAACGTACACAGATGAAATGTGAGCAGACAGTGGTTCTACAGTAAGTAGGGAAAATGAGCCCTAAATTACCTAAAGGGAACCGCTAGCCTGCGTGTTTATAGTGTTTTCATTTGATGAAATCTTATTTGCAAAGCACATGTGAGGACTCATGATTCAGCATGTGTGCATCTGTGAGCATAATAGCTAATAAGCACGGATTTGGATAAAAGGATGGGCACAGTTGGTTAAGGACACAGTTGGGCCGACACATGAGCCTTCTACCTGGACCTGTAAACAACATGGCTGCTGTGAACCAATACACATTTAAAGTGGATGTCTGACGCATACATGCATTTAAATCACTCATATTCTGACTATTCAGACTGTAATTTCCCTACAGGTGACACAATTGCCAGCCCTCCTTTCCCCACAGAAAGGTATTCATTTAGTGAAGGTGCTCTTTTTACTCCAGTTCATTCTTTTTGCCCCTTTTAGCAGATGCAACAACACTGTTTGCTGAGCTGCTCAAAGGGGAAAGAATACAAAGAGAAGGCTGAAAGCAGGTTGGGAGGTGCAGAGGAATTTTAAGTACACCCTGGGGGCCTGAATTCTGGACTTGTTTAATTACACGTTATTTCAACTGCTCTGTAAGCCAGTGCTAGTTCTTTCTAAATAGAATATAATATGTTATTTTATTGTTATCTGCCATATTACAGGCAGCTTATTTGGCCAGCAGAGCCTTACGTTTTTTTCCTAATACCATAATAATAACAAAAAAAGGTTCCTTCAAATTCCTCATCTTGCGACCATGCCCTAGACGACAGCAGGTGCATTAGACTACACTACCTGTTTTTTTTAACGCTATGTGTGCTATGTATGCTACGTATGCTATGTACGCTATAGCGGCGCTATCTACAAACAGCGTCGTCCTCACCTCTCCCAGGTGTTTGTGTGGCTGGCAGAGGCCCTGCGGACAGTAGATGCAGTGCTGGATGCAGCATCGGTGAATGGAGTGGTTGTGCTGGTAGTGCAACAGGAGCGGCGCCACCACGATCACATCCGCGCTGTGGGCCATGGAGTAGCGGAAGTCGCACAGCTGACAGTTGTAGCTGGTCACCACGGCCTCCGAGTCGCTGCTGCTCTGATCTCCTGGTAGCAGAGAACGGAAACGGTCTGAAATGGTCCACAACGTAGCGTCTTCATGCAAATAGCATTTAAATAATGATGATGATGACGATGATGATGCTGGCAATGGTAAACCCTTATTAAAATGTATTTATGCACGTTTTATTAAGGACAATGCAAAATATCGTGCCTGCTAAAGGCATTTCACAATGGGGTGGGCGGAGTCCCTACATTGAGAGTTAAATCACACAGTGGAGGGTATAAAACAGAACAAGGTCAGAATACAGCAAACAGCGTCAGAGTAATAAACCACAAGGAATTAAGGGGAATGTTGCAGCTGTTACCAATGCCTTGTGGCAATAAATTGGCACTATGTAATTAGACCAGTCTGGGTCACAGCGACTAAAGAGGCTATTTTGAACAGAAGAAGTGTATTCAATCTTTTTTCACACTACTTTCTTCCTTTCCATTACCTTGGCTTGTATTGGACGGGTTGGAAGATGGATCTTTCCGACTTTTGGACGTGACGTGGTCTCTTTCACCTCCTTCTCTCCTCACTCCTCTCTCTCTCTCCATCTCCAGGCCCCCAGGGTTCAAGTTAGTGGGGCTCATAGTGCCTCCTGTGCCCCTATGCGATTGTTCATAGTGCTCTAAAAGCTTTCCTGGTCCCCCCGCCCACTCACAACTCCAGATACAGAACTTACACCAATAGTAGGCCTGGACCGGCCCGCGCCCCGCCTCCCCCGACCAGCTGGTCGAATCCGAACAGCCCCTGACTGGGATGGAGTACCCGGCCAGCGAATCGTCCTCCGCTCTAACTGCCACCCGATCCGCCCCATCTAAGACCTGACTCCTCGCCTCCGCTTGCCTATTATTGGCCAGCAGAGGTGTGCTGGGCGGGGTTTTGACCTTATTTGGGTGTGAGTTCAGAAAATGTTGTTCGAGCTCCAACGAACTGCTGCCCATGTATGTGAAGTTGCAGAACTTGCAGCGGAAATACTTAGTGTTGCCCTGGCAGTCAGGGGTCTTCCGGCCAATCCCGATTAGCGTGCCGCCCAGCGTCACCTGTCGTCAAGCAAATCAGAAAGAAAATGCAAATCAGAAATACTAAGGAAAGACATTTTGAGACTGGCCCCTAAAACAATTAATCAGTTTTTGTTGTATGCACAATTACAGTATTTTAGCAGACGCTTTTATCCAATGCAACTTACAGTGAGTATAATTAAGTAATAATATACTAAATATTAACTGCTAACATTTGGGTCATGAACATTGGGTCATAATTTAGTTGAAGCGTAAACCTTTCTGTAAAGGTGACATTTTATTTAATAAATTGATTTTAATATAGAAACCATCCCAAAAAATTAAAAAGCATCTAATGACCCCTTAGGGTGTTCCTGACCCAACACTTTGAGAGCCACAGCGCGAGATCATGATCAAATTATAACACACATCTCTATAGCTACATACGAGCATGACTACAGTAGATTATTTGTATGATTATGAAGAGCTAGTCATCGAGTGTAACCCAAGGCTTACTCATGAAACTCCAAATACACGTAGCCCAGATTTACATCCAATACCGCTTTAACAAAACCAACTCTTATAACAGCAATAACATCTGGCTATCATTAAGAAGAAATAACCCACACATTCTGCGTAGTCGATGAGTCAATTTAAAAAATAACTGTCACTCCTCGAAATGTGGATTTTATGGAGTCGTAATAAACATAATAAAGCTCAGATCAGCTTGACCTTTTAGCCATGAGATGGTAAGTGACAACAGGAAGCAAGTGGGTAGATATTGATGATCTTAATATATTACATTGTATATTGACTCGGAAATTGATGAAGAACATATGCAGTGCGAGAGGTTAGATGAAGTGATTAAGAGAAGACAGAGAGGCACGACGTTCGGTCCTGGGAATGGATTCAGAAAGCTAAATGTGGGCTATGACACGTGCGTCAGCGCAAGGCAGCAATCATCCAATCAGCACGCGCCACAGAGCCTGCTAATTAGCAACACGCAAAAACCCACCAAGTCCCTTTCCCATTGATGGATAGAGAGACAGAGAGAGACAGAGAGAAAGGAGGGGGAAGGGGAAGAGGTATGGTGAAATAAGCAAGAATGGGGGAGGCCAAAAGCAGAGGGAAGGAAAAAATAGGAGTGCAGTAAAAAAATGCTTAAACAAGATAAGAGAAAGATAGGAAGAGGGGAGAAAGAGAAAGCGAGAGATTTGGAGGAAGAGGGGGATTAAGAAGGGAGGGAAAATTATTATATTATAATTCCTAACAACCCATTATAACTCCTGGTTTCTCTCTCTCTCTTTCTCTCTCTCTCCCTCTCTCTCTCCCTCTCTCTCCCTCTCCATTGGTTGACAAGGCGTCCTGGCCTAGCGAATGACAACATGGAATTTTCCGAATGTGGGCAGGAGAGAGAAAAAGAGAGAGAGAGAAAATAGGGACTCTTTTCATTCTTTTTTTCATACATTCACTTTTTCTTCGTAATGACGACTTAAGCCCACTGACTTTTCTATTTCTGACTGTGTGTGTATGTGCGTGTGTGTGTGTGTGTCCATTACGTGACTTATGCCCATTACAGACTCCTGGTTTGAATGAAATGAAACTCAGAGACTACCCTACGTGCACACGCGTGCACACACACGCACAGAGGTTTATTAGATCATCTTGTTTAAATCTTCCAGACAAAACTCCACTGTTCATGTACACATAAATTCTAATCCACGACCCAAATGTTAGCAGTACGAGGGAAGCACCCGTCACAAGGAGGAGGGGAAAAAAAATCTGATTAGTACATAAATTATGCGTTTAAACGATTATACTTAATACTGTGCTTTATTTATACCAGCCTTTATTCAAGAACAAGAAAGACCACCCACACCCTTTTATAAGAAGCGAGGACATATTATATTCCGTACAGTACCTATTAATATACAGCACAGGCAAATTAAATTATCCAGTCTATATGATGTCTACACCTGGAATTAAAATCTGTCTTGTCTGTCTATAGACCTCCCTCCCACACACAATCATTTAGAACAGAAGCCTAAGGTGCACAGACATCACACCCACATACTGTACAGTGCTGCATCCATATGCTGCGCCTGCAACTGATTTGTAAAGCAGGACAATTTGGCTCACTCTTTTTCTCTGTGTGTGTGTGTGTGCTTTCTGTTTGCCAGGTGCCCCATTTGTCTGTCTGTCTGTCTGCTTATCTCCATCTGTCTGTCTATTACATTTTATAACGTACAACTCCCAATTCCTCTCCGTTGAACACACGTACTGGTCGCATGTACAGTACACACACACACACACACACGTGCGTGTGCACGCACACAAGCCTCGTGTTACAAATCGCTTACAGCTTGTTCAACCCAATAAATTATTCACTTCACTTATGGGGCTACATTTACAAGCTTATGAAAACTAGTTATGATTACAACATGTTGTTACCCTAACATTACAGGGATTTGCAGTTAATTTGAAAATTACATTATTGTAGTTATAATTAACAACAATTATTAATTCAAATCATTTGGCGAAAGATAATTAAAACAAATGTAATGCATAAATGTTCATAATATAGAGGTTTTGCTAAAAGACCACATCCACATTTCCTAGCTAGTAATGCTAGCTAGCAAGGCAAACTAACAGCAATGGGAGCTAAGGTACAGCATCAGATGTTTCAGGGTCAAAACTTGTGTTTGTAGATCGGTGTGTGTGTTTGCATCTTACCTGAACATCATACGTGCCGTTCATCATAACCATCCTGTGCTGGTGACCGTGCACATGTTGCCTTGCCTTCCCCGTCTCTTTGGCTTGGTTCCTTTGCCCCGGTCCTACCTGGAGGTCTATAGACAGGAAACAAACCAGGCAGGAATCAGACCAGGCCAAAAACCAAGGGTCAGGCCACAGTCAGCAAGTACAGCTCTATGCTAAACTAAGAAACTATGCGAAGATATGCTAAACTAAAGCAAAATAAAGAAATATTACATTTTCATTTACATTTTCAGCATTTATCAGACGCTTTTATCCAAAGCGACTTACAATTAATACATTTGTCAAGCGACTTACAATTAACACATTTGTCAACAGCATTAGCTATGCTAATCTAAGATAAGATGACACTTTATAAAACAAAATGTTTAGAGCTATATTATTTTATCGCAGTATTAATTTAGAAAGAATAAGAAAATAACATTGTCAATAGGCTATCACCTTTTCCAGACAACACGGTGGAACAAACCAAGTGAACAGGGATTGCTAATACATTACATGGTTGGTATTGTTGGTATTTGAACTACTCAACTGAATCCATGCTCTAAGGAGCTCTTGACTTCCACCCTGCTACCACCATCAATACATCAGAACAACAAAGTGAGCTTGTGCATGAATGCTTTATGAGTCTTTAGTTTGATTTACCAAGCCTCTGTTTTTGACTTGCTTGTTAAGGTGCTATTGCAATCAACCTGAATGGCCTTTCTTGTCAATAAACTGTGTGGGGTTTTGTCCATTTGTATAGCAGGAGAAACCTGCAGAGCTGCACTAAATTCAAATGTATTTAATTAATTTAACCACTTTTAGTGACTAAATTGATTCTGTTAAATGGTGGGGAAAATTTTAAAATTAGTTGGGGTTTGTTGTTTTTCTTAACTAAACTGGATTGTTTTGAAGTATCAAGAACTATGTTAGCAAGAAATCGAACTGTTGAATATGCTTAATTGAGGTTAAATTGTGCGCTCCCTTCAGACTCAGAAGAATGGTTGTTAGTGTCTTATGTGGTTGTTTTGTGAGTATTCATTGGTTTTTGGCCTTTCCTCTTAGTTTTAGATTGTGTGTTTGTAATGTCAACTTGACAATTGGCCCGTTTTCACATTTGTGAATGTCTGAAACCCCAAAACAGAAACACAGAAAACCAGATCATCATCACAGGAGGCAGTGGAAGGGAAACAGACGTCATTACCTTGGAGCGAGTGTTGGGGGGCCATGTTGTGGAGGGCCAGGATGTGTGTGTCCAGGGCCGCGTCCTGCCGCGTGCGGTTGTGGAGACCCAGGTGGTACTTCCTGAAGTGCTTGACGAGGTCGGCAGGGTCGTTGCCATAGTAACCATAGCCACACACGTTGCACTTGAAGTCCTGGAGTTTCGGGGAGGGGCTGGAGGAAAGGGATGGGTTCTCTGTGGTTGGCTCCTCCCCCTCCCCCTGCCTGAGGAGAAGGAGGTGGTGAGGAGCGGGGAGGAGAGGTGGTGTGAGGTGCTCGCTGTCCTCCCTCTGCCCCTCTCTCCTCTCTCCCTCCTCTCTCCCCCTCTCTCCGTCCTCAGGCTCCGAATGGCTCTCGGGCCTGTCCGTCAAAGGCTCTCGTCCTTGTTTGACCCGCCCACCGCCTCCTTTCCTCCCCCCCTTTTCACTGTTGCCGTAGCGGTCGTCTCTCGCTCCGACCGACGACGGGGAGACGGACGAGGAGACGCACTCGCTCTCCCCCCCCTCCTCGTCCTCATCCTGCTCCTCCTCTCCTCGCGTTCGGCCAGACGACTCCGGCTCCGACGGTCGGATTATCCGCTCGGCCTCTGCTCCAACTCTTCCCTCCTCCTCTCCTTCCTCCTCCTCTTCTCCTCCTCCTCCTCCTCCTTGCCTCTTCCCTTCCTCTTCCTCCTCCTCCTCACCTCCCACGCTCCGGATAGGGGGATTCTTTTTCCTCACCATCTCTGGAAAGACGACAAAAAAAGCTCCTCAGTTTTTGACCTATGACCCCCAAAGTTATAGCTTGTCACGACACCCAAGCAGTGGATCATTAGAAATAAAAACACTAACATAAAAAGTATAAAACATGAATAATAACTGGCACTTTTAAGACTGAAAATATTTGGCTAAAAAAATTTAAATTAATAAATTCATTAAAGAAAATACGGAGAGAGAAAAAAGAAAGAAAGAAAAAATTTAATATTTCAAAATCATGAAATAATTGCAGACATATTACAACAGACAAAAAAAACACAACGGACAAGCGAAAGGTTGATCATTTATTCATTTGTATTTTTGGAGATGTGAGATTTCTGCTAATATGCTGTTCATTACATGAGAACGGCAGATTCTCCTTCCCCCACTGACAGTGATATATGTGTGCAGTCAAACAGCCTTGATGCAATTTAAAAAACTTCTTTGAACGTCAAAAGTCGTGACGTTTTCTCGACCGCAAACTTTGTTAAAGAGGAGCAGCCCCGGCAAATCAGAAACATCACAGCTGCCGGAGATTTTTCAGTGGGGGGTGGTGGGCGTGTGGTGGTTGTGGGGGGGAGGGGTGTTGCAAGTGAAAGATAGAGGAAAAGATTGGGAGGATCCCTAAATAACGCTTTAAAGTTGCCTTTTTTTGGTCACAAAATATAAAACTCCTTATTTTTTACAAAACCAGGGAGTAGATCTTTTTTATCGTTATGGAAACCATCCGTGAGAATCTCCCAACACGCCACCACATCACACCACAAAAAAACGCAAACCATATCACAGTGGGGGCGAGAGACACAGAGAGACAGCAAGAGAGCGAGAGAGAAGGGAGACGAGGCACAAAGCGCGATGAAGGGGAAACCTTCACATGTAAAGCAAACACTCTTTATCAGACATAGCGAGAGGGAGGGACAGAATTATTTGTTTGTTTTGTTTAATTAGCTTTAATTAGATAGCTTTATCTCTCTCCCACTCTCTCTCTCTGTGCTTGTCTCTCTCCCTCGTCATTGTATTAACACCAGAAACCTTTCTCTGTTTCCTTCACTCCTAGTTTATTTTAATGCTACTTTCAGTTACAATACTCAAGCGCCTCCTACAGTAAATCAGTGGTGAGTGATCACTTCCATATCATACCGCCTGATGTGATGTCAGTGTTTTGACAGCATGCGGGCCAATGAGCGGGCTAATCGCTGATGTTTGCGACTGCTGCCAGCGGAATTTCCCCACGAATGTCGCACCTAGACACCAGATTATAAAAACTGCCAATGCTAAAGGCTTTCACGAATGACAGTAAAAGGGACATCTATTTCAAAGGAAAAGTTCCAGATTCTTGCTGTTATTTTCTCAATCTTGTCCCAGTCTGGCGCCTCTCTGATCCCGGGAAAAAAAATCGACATATTTCTGTCTGTTTCGCCTGCATCTTCTTCCCTCCTGCTCACATAAACAGCACACAAAACCATCAAAAACGTAACATATGTTTCATGTTAAAACATAATCTTTCTTTTGTTGGAGAGGAGAACAATTGCGGTCGCTCTGTTCGCAACAGTCGTGACACAGTGGGCGGGGGTGGGGAGGCAGAGAACGTGAGATGGCGGCGGCGTTTTGCGTGTCTACGTGTGTATATTTGTGGCTGTTCAGTTCACAGTCGCTCATAAACAAGGCCCGACCCGATAGACGCCGGAAAGTGATCGTTTTTAGATCGAAGCGAGATGATAAAGAGAAAATATGTGTTGTCTGATGTTTGTGCCAGCGTGGGATGGTGGAGTTCGAGAATGTGTGTGTGTCGAAGCGGTTAAGCGTGTGTGTGCACCCTTGTCTTTGTCTCTGCTTCCGAGAGACAAATGCTTAGTGTTGTTTACTGATAGCAGATTGCAAACAGAGCATCTTCACTTAGTGGGAAAATTAACACACGCACGCACACACACACGCGCACACACACACACACACACACACACACATAAGGAGTTGATCGAGTACCAGCTTATCACACACACATGTAGACACAATAAACACAAGTAAACCCATAGTCCGCATCTTGTGTATGAGGAGAGGATTGCAGAGTGAGGAGAAAAGTGTTTTGGGTTTGTTGGCGCCTTAGTTAAATGCAATTTTCTCTTATTGGCCATTTTAGCGTTCCACCATTAGTCTCTCTCTTTCCCTCTCTGCATCTCTCTCACTCACTCACTGTGTCTGTCTGGGTCTCTCGCTCCAGAGCAAATGGCTATTAAAATAAAGCAATTCATGTCTGTGAGGGCCCACGCCTAGACCAGCCTTGGCATGGTGTGTGTGTGTGTGTGTGTGTGTGTGTGTGTCTGTGTGTCTGTGTGTGTGTGTGTGGAGAAAATCTCATCTGACATTGACCACACCCAGAGTACATCACTCACATTTACGCACACGCTTATATACACACACACACACACACACAGAAATAGTGGAAAACTACAGATCGTTGTTGTCAAGCTGAATCTGTATTTCCATATGCCCCCTTTTAAGGGTGATTTACTGACTAATGCAAGCTTGTTTTAACAACAACAACAATAATAGTAATACAAATATTATTAAAATGAACAAGTTTTAGAAAACGTGAACAAGTCTTACAGAGCATCCAATTTGGATATTATTCGTACATCAAAATGGAATTAAAAATGTATTAAAGGGAGGCTAAATGTGCTGTTAACAAACAACCTGACTAAATCAAATCTGTGTGAGTGCAAAAGAGCCAAGAAACCATGCCATTACGCCATTTGGTTCAAGAGTTATTGTCCAAAATGTTGTGTTTTATAGGTCCAAAAATGTAATGCATTAGCCAACACATAAAGTCACTTTTTACAGCGCCACCACCTGGCCTTTTAAGACTCCTAAACTGAGTCGAGTTTCTAACATAAAGCCACAGGTTCTAAAGCAATCTACATCGTTCAAATCTGGTTCTAAAGACGAATTGTAACAAAGCACGACATGGTTTAAACCCCCCTTAAAATAATGCAGGCCTACAACTTGAGTACTATTGGGGTATGTGTGTGTTTTTACATCTTTCCTTGCCCTTGGCCATATACACAGGCTGGAACCATTACTATCAGCTAGAATTAGACACAACCTACCACAATGTACCACATAAAAACTACTGCTACCAGCTACAATTAGCCCCTAATACACCAAAACAGCCCCAATACCCCCGCTAGCCCTACTATGACACTTAATCATTCCCATCAACTGCAATTATCCCCAAAGGCTACTTCAGCCATTAGCCTGAATGGCTACAATTAGCCGATAACACCACTGCAATGTTAGGCTGAGATATTGGGACAATATCTGCATCAATAGTAGAGATTTCCACTATAATCCTATACCAAAAGGTTCTTGACTCAAAGAAAATGAGTTTTTACACATACAGAGGCACAGCACATACCCTCAATTTAAAAAAGCAAGAAAAAAGCATTACCCATTACAATTTCGACCAATGACCTGAAACTAATGTGCGTCTTGATAGTTCAATCAATACAACAGATCTGACGGGAACTCATAAACTAATGCTTAATGCTTTCTAATCAGAAACAGTCTCAGCAGTAAAAGTGTATAAGTGCATCTCTAACTGCAGCTACATATTTCTGTTGACCCCAGATACCCCCCATAACCGCGAAAACCCCACCCCCCTCGTGGGACAGCCTCAGTTGGCATCTCTGTCTTTCATAAACAAAGGATTAATGCTGAACATATGAAGATATCATGCCAAAGGCAACGTCTCATTACTCCAACAATCTCTCTCTCTCTCTCCTCCCTCTCTCTCTTTGTCCCATCTCTCTAAATATTCCTTTTGCATTCTGTCTCTCTCCGCCTGTCTATCCCAGCTCATTCTCCACTCTCAGGCACTTGCTTCCCTTCTTTCTCTCGTTCTTTCCCCATCTCTCCCTCCCTCGCTCATAAAAGAGAGGCAGAGAGAGAGAGAGAGAGAGAGAGAGAGAGAGAGAGAGAGAGAGAGAGAGAGAGAGAGAGAGAGA
>JAODLI010070399.1:0-14258 GCA_027575585.1 Percopsis omiscomaycus
ATATATATACACACACACACACACACACACACACATATATATACACACACACACACACACACATATATATATATATATATATACACACACAAACAAATTTGAACAGCATGTACAGCGGAGGTAAAATAATCAAGGTATAGAATATAGAAATTACAACAACAAAAAAAGACAAATATTTAAATACATTTTTTTTATAAACTTCTCCTGCCAACCGCTAACCATTAACCACTAACCACTAATCATTAGTAAGTAAGCTGATAAATATTAGCATCCAGGCAGTGACTGTACATTTAGTAGATACATTGTACTGTACTGTATACAGTGGTACCAAAAAATATGTACAAAAAAGGTCAGAAGCATCTACCACCAGCCAGGTCAATCATTAATTTCTTGGCTGAACTGAGAGATGTAGACCCTTACCAAATAAAACAGCTCAAACAGGTGGCCTCAAAGTCCACAAAGCAGCAGGTTCATGAGGTTAAGTTCACTAAGAGGACTCCCAAAAAATGGTTATATAGTTGGGTAATTCCATTCAATGTACAAGATAGGAGGTGTTCAAACTCACATGGGTTCACCGCTGTTGATGTACTCCCAAAGCATATCTTCTGACAGATCAGCAAACTTCACCTTTGTTTCTTCATAGAAGTCAATCATCTGGTAATGAATTTCTTCATCTACAGGAAACAGAACAACCGCCGTGTTTATCAAGGCCAGAAGTAACGCAGGTGCACAGCATTATGATTGATGCCCCCGAATTACTAAAACTGGCGAATTAAGTGTTAAAATCCCTCATGGTAGTTTATCTCAGAATCATTATTTTGGGGGCCTAATTTGTTTAATTAGTTTGGTTTACATAAAGTACTACATACCTCACTAAACAAAATAAAATCCAACTTATTTACTTACTGTCTTTCTCATGGCAGAGGACAAGTGCTACTCCTGTGAAGACACTGTGCTCCTTTCCGCTTAACCTGGGAAAGTAAAAGCAAGGCATCGTGGGTAATGGCCTGTTTAGCAACTTAGTGCCAGCTAGCAGCTAACAGTTGTCAAACAGGCTAGTGGGCTAAAGGCTAAAGGAAGAAAACTCTCTGTGCAATTTATGGCTGACGCAAACAAAAACAAGGTCGCTGCAAGTTCTGCTAACCTGGACAGCATCCTGTATGCATCGTGCTTGTCCACTGGCTTCTCCAGGATCAAGCCATCTACAGTCTGAGGAAATACACCAATACAATAATGGCAGCTAAAGGAAATTTAAATATACAATTCAATACACTTAGGCTAAACTAAAATATTAGTCGATTTCGATCTTACCACAATGGTGTCCGCTCCAATTACCAAGTCCGGAGTTTTCAGATGTTTCTAAATAAATTATAGACACAATACGTTATTAGACTTTGAATATACAATAACATTTGAATCAATCGTCACTGTTATAAAAGGACGTTGTTGTTTAGTGCTTTACTCACAAAGGGCATTCTCTTTGCCACCTCCAGAGCCTTTTGCTTGGCAGTCTCAACAGCATACTCATAAGGTGCCTTAAAAAATCTCTTGTCAAGAGTTTCCTTGAACCAGGAGGGCACCACCTCAAACCGCAATCCCTGATACACGAAAGACCACAAGACAACCACCTATTATATTCCTTATCGATGTCATCTTCCTTATCGGACAAGGAAATGAGTCTGTAAAAATTTAAGATGTCTACCTGGGTTTTCCTTGTTTACCGTCAAAAAGAAAGATTATGTGGCTTCAACACATGGATCTATGAGTTCATCCATAACGGGCCCTTACCACATTGGTGAGGATCTCCAGCCTCCTAGGTGAGGCACTGGCCAGCACCACCAGTTTACCGCTCAGTTTGGAAATAACTGGGTTCAGCACCATGTTGGTCTTCTGCGCACTGCCCTTCGGGTGTGGAACAAAGTTAAACATTTGAAGATGTGCCCTAGCTTGTGTGTCCGATAGACTGTGAAGGGTGACAATCGGCTGACAGCAGACAGCAGCTGTTTAATTATGCCTTACCAACCGAAGGCAAGCCCACGCTTCATGCCATGCCACCGTACATGTGATACAATAACGCATGCAAAGGAGGACAATGACTCACAGTATATACACTGGAGCAAATTCCCACTCTGTGTAGTGTGGGAACGGATACCACAAGGCATGCATGTGATTAATATGAAGCTTTTTAAACTGATAGAGGGCAGGCAGACTCATAACAACTGACTCATAACAACTGTGTCACTTTATGTTTATAGAATATATTCTATAAACATAAAATGACACAGTTGTTATGAGTTACATATAACTGCTAACAATGGATTTCTCCATAATGGTCCAGCACAAGTCCCATTTTGAATTACTTGCCCAGTTTACTTTATGAGCAGAGCATACATGATGTTCATTTGTTATCAGACCATTTCTGGAAAGAATCACATTATGCTGTGGACCACCAAGTTAATATTAGTGGATTTCTCCGAATCCAATTGATTTGCTAGCAATGTTTATTCGCAAAAGTGCGTACAGAAAATGACACCCTATAAATGCATAAGCGATTACATTTGAGTGCTACAACTATAAACCTTTTTATAAAAGGTTAAATAAAAGCAGACAGATTGCACCTACCTGCAGAAGTCAAGGATTTATCTGATTCATCTAATTCCTGTTTGCTGTGGATAACGTGACTGTGCGTACGCAATGACGCAATTATACCGGAAAAAGATCGACCAATCGAAGTTAAAAGTTTTGTAAAACTGTATCTTTATTAATTATGGATTTAATAAACCCAGACTTTTCTTTAGATTATAAAATGTTTTGTTTGAATTTCTTGACTGTAATAAGTAAAAGGTTTTACTGTATTTTGCATGAATTTAGAGAATTTAAATTCCATTGTGTCCTCTAACAACACAAAAAGCTGTAAAAACCTCTACTGTTTGTCTTCTATGAAGTTTTTTTTTTATCAACCTCCCTGGCATTCTGGCGTTCTGTTTTGTGTTAAATTATGTTAATAAAAAAAGAGTTAGACAATATAATAGAACAGAATATAATTGTATTATTATTTTATTCACATTAAAATTTTTACATGTTGTCATTGAAGCCATTAAGGTGGGTATTTGTTTTTAAACAAACCAGATACAAATACTGGATCTTTGTGTGTTGTGTAAAACTGAATCTGACACAGCAATACCCAACTCCACCCAAGGATGTTGCAAATACATGTCACCTAAAAGGAACCACTGAAAAAATAAACAATAAGATCACAGAAGTAAAAATGATGAAGCACACTCTGTCAGTCTTTCTGTTGGTTTCCATGTCTACAAGGAGCTCTGTCTCTGGACCGTTGATGCCTCTCGTTGCTCAAGATGCACGTAAGAGCCAGGACCCGTGAAGAGGTTCTCCTTGTAATCCGAGCGCGCCGGTTCCACGCTGCTCACACTGCTCAACCTCAGCATCTGCCTCAGCTTTTGACGAAACTCTTTGTTGGCAAAGTAGTAAATAAAGGGATCCAGGCAGCTGTTGAGGCAGCTGAACGAGAGAGACAGTTTGTAGGCCATGTAGAGGGACCTATTGTAGAAGAGCTTAGACACGCTGTGAGTCAGGAGGAGGATGTTGCTGGGGGCGAAACACAGCGTGAACACCAGCAGAACAATCACAGCCAGACGTATGGCTCTCTCCTTCTGGCCCGTCTTGGAGACTACGGCCAGCCTTCGTATGATGCTGACATAGCAGAACGTGGTGACGAGGAAAGGGACGAGAAAGAGAAGGATCACCATGCTGAAGAGGAAGGTGGCCCAGGCGGCGATGGTCGGCAGCATGTCCTTCTTCAGCACGTCGAAGCAGGTGGTGATGCCCAGCTCGGGGATGTGGAAGGTCAGGTCTGTGGTCATAAGAGGATACAGCACAGCCAGAACCACGGCCCACATGAGCAGGCAGCCCAGGCCAGCGAGGGCTTTCCTCTCCTTGTTCTGTCTGAAGAGCATGGGTCTGACGATGCCCAGGTAGCGGTCCACACTGATGGCCGTCATGGTCAGGATGGAGCAGTACATGTTGGTGTAGAAGACCAAGGTCAAGAACCTGGTGGAGACAGAGAGAAGAGCGGCAGAGAAGATGCCCGTGAGAACTGTTGGGGGGGGGTAAAGAGGCATGTAAGCATTCAGGTATGGGAGGGGAATGTGCTTTCTGAGTTTCAAACCGTAACAACAACGTTGTTGTGATGCTGGTTTCAACCACAAGGACAATTCAGGACAAACCTTGAAAGGCAGAGTGTGTTTTGAGAGGGGGCAGAGTCAGCCTCTGTATCAGTCTGGGAACTCTCATTTAAAAACCAGCCAGGCGGGGCCAATAGGTGTCAATCAAATCATTAGCAGGTGATTGGACCACCTTTAACTAATCAGAACAAGGCCCATGAGGGGATGATCTTGTGAACAGAGGGACTTCATTTATGTCGGCGCCAACTGAACTTCCCACCTGGACTAGGCTGACGGTTCTCTACCCATCGGCTTTCAATTGAACGTTCCAAGAGTGATATGGTATGCGGAGCAAAATGTACAAAATCTGAATGGTTTTAACCAGGCTCGGGCAGAGCAGGGCGAATGGGGATGTGGCAAGCTGGGGAGCTCTGTGAAACTATGTATTTCATGCTGACTTCATGCTGATTGGAGTCAAAATGCTAATTCTGCCCAGTATTATAAGCATCATCACCTATCTGCTCCTTGTAATACTTGTAATTGTACTCATTGTAACCCCTACCTGCTCATAATTAGTATAATTATACCTTCCTCAACCCCTCCTAAATATTTGTAATAGGATCTTGATAAAAGCATCTACTAAATCACTACATTGTGAACACATCTAACATTATCCAGTTTACTCTATATTGTGGATTAACGAGAAGGATAAAGTTCTGAGGATGCCTGGACAGAATGCAGATTTTTCCTGTTTAATCAGGTGAGATTAATAAAACTGACAGGAGTCTGACTCCAGCTCCACATCTCTGATTGAAATGCTGCTCGCAGGCTTGAGGGGTGGAGCTCATTCAGGGTCCGACACTCAAAACAAAGCCCTTAATAATAAAGTACAGTAAGTGGGGAGTGTAATGGATTGAGGATAGCTCCACAAACATACCTTTACACCCAGTATGGGCGAGATTGAATTGAAAATCGCACCTTGTACACCATTTTTTTTAATCAAAGCAAAAATAAACAAAACCTGCACATGTTGGATCCCAGAGTCCAGTTGGATCCCTGGAGCTGATAGGCGATCTGGAACGGCAAGGCAGTCCCCAGAAGCAGGTCGGTGAGGGTCAGATTGATCATGAAGATGATGGACGGCGTCTTGGGAGAGGTGCGGAAGAGGAGCAGCCACATGGAGAGGCCATTCCCGGCCAGATTGACGGCGGTGACCGCCATGTAGATGACGGAGATAGCCAGGCTGGCACTGTGGTTCTGGAGCAGCGACAGGGTGGCATTGTCCAGTTCGGAACTGTTGAGGCTGTGCGGCATTGTGGGATGGGGGGCCGGTCTCTCGTTAACCCTGCACCTGGGGATAGTCAGACACAAGCGTCTATGAGGATTGGCAATTATTCATCAACACTTAAATGTTTTTTTTTTTGTATATATACAGAATATATATGCAGTATATATTTTTAGAAACATTTATATTAATACTTTATATATATATGCAAAACAATCTACTCTCCTGTAAACATGTAATTAAACATAACTGACAGCACACAACCGTTCCAAAATGTCTTTGTAATGACAATGTGCCGTTTTCTAGTATGTGTACGCATACACCCTGTGTAACTACTGTGTATGAGTGTGTATTCAATGTTGCCAATGGTGCTTAACATGGGGCAATTGTGGTTCTCCCCCAAGCTGTCTTGTGCCAACGTGTGGCCGCCAGTCATGTCTTGAAGAACATTTTGTTCTATGCCAGAGCCTGTGTCATTAACCTTCATTCACACTTTCATTTACGGTATACAGAATATACTATCTTCTGTGCTGAAGGTTGCTTAGGAGATGTGATATCAATGTTTTTCAGTTGAGGTTTTCACACAGGAAAAGGGCATGCACGCTACATTTGATTTGCAACTGCCTGGCATACTGAGGTTTTAACACGGCCGTAATCAGTAATACAGCATTCAATATATGATATAAAACGGAAATGCTGTATGTAAGGGATTAGGTCAATGGTCATATTCATCTTCTGAATAATCTCACTGTACAGTAAACACTGGAAACTACCAAACACTTTCTGCACATGCTTTGTGGTAACCTCAAACCAAACAAAGGTTAAACCGCTACACGTTTACAGAAACGAGAGAAAACTAGACAAATAGAGATTTATTTTACTGTTTTTAAGGTTTGCAAATATCCAACGTTTATATTATCTTGGTAAAATAAAAACAAATGCTTAAGCTGTACTAATGCATCACCCATTTTCCTTTTTTTAGTACAGAATTTTAAAAATTATTTTAAAAAATCATGAATATATTATTTATATAATATATAATAAATAATATAATTTATTAATGTACTCACTTAGAACACACTGACAGGAGCGACAGAGGACTCACAAGAATGTGAGCAACCGTTGGGAATGGATAGAGAGATATTTTCACTTGTGAGGAAGCGAGGTTCGTGCATGGCGCAGTATACGGGTAACAGGAAGTGAGCCATACACCGCTCACCCTACAACCATACTGACGTAGACACTCTCCGAGCTGTATAAAGATTGATGGGCTGGACTGACATGAGTCCATCTACAGCTCTTTAAAAGATGGGGACAGAGATGAACAAACCATAACCAAAGTTGCAATTATGTTAATTTACATTATTTTCTCAGATTGTGTCCCACATGGTTCATTTATGAATTGTCTCAAGTGTTGCTTAACAGTGCAGTGATGGATTGACTGTTAACACATCAAATATGGAGAGAAAATAATGTCAAACAATGCTATAATTTTAAATAATATATTTATGTTAAACATATCCAAATGTTTCAATCAATATATTTTATTTATATGGTTTTGTATTGCTAGAAATACCTCAATAAACCACCTATCAAAAGGTGTCCCCAGGCCTTTTTTGAGGGCCTGTATGAGACCTCAAGTGTACTTTTGCCCCCCTAAATAATGGTTGAATGATTAGTACTATTATTATATTTTGTAAAATACAATATTGTTAATAAACAAGGATAGTAATTGATTTGGACCTTTGTTATCAGTTGGTTTATCTACACTGCTGATGTGAACTATGTGAAATGAAACTAATTGTACAACCTAACGACAACTGACTAGGAATGACTCACACCTACAGTACATTTGTAAAACGGTATCGGTACAAGGCGAGGCTGTCCCTCCCTAACTGCTACACATTTACAAAACCAAGGAACTAACATGGCTTTTAATCTCTTAAAGCAAATAAATGGCTTTATTTTTTTCACATCTGAAACAAAATAAAGAAAGCTAGATGTCATATGAGTGGTATGGTACACAAATGTGCGGGGTCATTTTACACACATACAATACAGTAACTGTACCACTAGTCTCAGTAGAGCTTCCAATACATAAACAGCTGATAGCAAACTGTGCAAACGGCATAGAAAATTATTATTTTCCACTCAAGCACATGGTTTCTTAAAGTGATGCTGTATATAGAAAGTTCTTCTTGATAAAAGTCTGACACAGGTTATGACAATGAAAAACACAATTTCCTCTCGCGTCTTACACAAACACTCAGAATTTCCTCTTTTTTATATTTCAGATGAATAATCTTAGTAAATAATAATCTAGTAGAATAATAATCTAGTAAATTTCTACATACATTTCATTAGTTTGTGATCAATATGTAGAAAACCACAAGTTCAATGGACCATACAAAGGTGTAGAAGCAGTATCTCTTACAGAAGAAGAGGCTATAAGGTTCACAGATGAGCTGCTGACAGCTAGCATTGAGCAAACGGCCTGTTGTAGAGTTAAAAACGTAACAAATGAGCAAACTGGGGGGAGATCTTTTGGGGAGCATGGGTCACAAAATACGACAGTTTAGGAAGGAGGCTGCAATTCCAAAATCACAAGCGTATCCGTGAAGCACTAAAGGTAGACGTGACAGATATTGAAAAAACTGCCTGAATGTTGTGCTGTTATCATCATGTGTTACTTATTTTTCAATATTTTATTTAAAAGATACTCAGTGGATTCACTAATATACAAAACAAAATACCTTTACCAGTATTGAAAGCCATAAATGCTATTACAACATGAGCGTAAAGATGGCTGACTACTCATCCCTGCTCTTCTCCGACCCTGTTCCCATGGCGATGACCTCATAGCAGTGCTCAGATCCCGTTTCAGGCGAGTGGCCGGCGGGGACACAGTCGTAACCTTTGCCCGCCGAACTCATGCGCTTACGGTTGCGTGCGCCGGGCTGGTAGAGCTGCATGGCGGGCCGGTCCTGCATGGGGGTGGGGTGGGTGGGGGGGGGGCATAGAGCAGAGACATGGGAGAGGAGAGTAACACTCTACACCTCCAAATGTGAAAAGAGATACAGAGATACAGTTCAGCTCATACATGTTGCTGTCTCTCAATGTACACATGTGGAGACAAACAAAAGTGTGTTATTAAACGCTGGCTCCTCCCCCGCCTCACCCCGCCTCATGCTCACCTTCTCGCTCACCTTGTTTCGGAGGCGCTCCTTCCTGCTCCCCGGGTCCTCCCTGTCCTCCTTTCCCAGTTTGTCCCCGCTGTCGGGGCAGTAGGAGTAGCCGTGGTGATGCCCGTCTTTCTTGGCCCTGTCCTGGCAGTAGCCCTTGCCCCATTTGGTCTCGTCCTTTCGGCGCATGAACTTGTCAAAATCGTAATGGTGCCGTTGGCGTTTCCTCTCCTCATCCTTCCCGCGGTGGTCCTTATCTTTCTGTCTGCGCCCGTGCTGCTCCCTCTGTTCTTTGTCGCTCTCAGGTTGACCCCTGGTGGTCAAAGTGGAGATAGCATAAAAACCATAGATGGTTATAATAAATGTGTAGATATTTATTCCTTTAAATCCACCACAAGGAACTATGCAAAGAAATGGGGTCTGGTGAAGGACAGAGCTTCCCCAGAGAAAGCCAATGATTTTTAGGTCCTTACCTGTCCTTAGGTTCCTTTAACTTCATCTGTCCTCCTGATTTCTCCCATTTGCCTTTTTCTGTGTCGCCAACGTCGCCTTTGTCCTTCAAACCATCTGCATCCACATCATCGTCCCTGTCACTCTTCTTGAGGAGCTAACATGCGTTGAGAAAGCACAATGTAGGTTAAAGACGTCCTTGCCACTGTAATGCTACATCATTACTGTACATAATGACAGGTTGAGACTTTCAGTGAATCAAAAGGATTACCTTTATTTTGATTTCTTTCTCAGACAATTTCTTCTGCTTTTCCACCTCCTTTCGTTTGCGTCGCTCCTCCTCCCGTCTCTTTCTCTTCTCCTCCTCCCTTTGCCGTTTCTTCTCAAGCTCTCTTCTTCTCCTCTCCTCTCTCTTCTCCTCTCTTATCCTCTGCGTGGAAGGATGAGCATGATTACCGAAAGCCATTTGATGCCGTAGAATATTTTGAGGACAATATTTGTTACGTCGAGCTCTTATTTTCTCACCTGTTTCTCAAGTTTCTTATTCTTGATGTACTCCAAAAGTGGTGTTGTCCTTTTGGCTGTAAGAGAAACAGGAAGATACTGTATGCCATAAGTGTGTCATTAAAAAAATGCAGCCATGCCATGTCTAAAGTCTATTTGAGTTAATCACATCAGGACAATAATTGAATTTGGTTCCCAAATTACATTCCATTTTTTTACTCATTTTATTTTGTATTACTTAATTTTATGTCTATTAACAATATTGTTGTTTATTGTTATGTAAATCGTGTCTGCAGGGGGTTTGTATATTGCTGTTATTATCTTGGCCAGATTTGTGCAGCTAATGGTTCATGGGGCACAGGTTAAGTTCTTTGGTGGTCAAGAGACATTAAGTTTGAAAGCCACTGAACTAGTGAGTGCAAGTGCTCTTCTACCTATCAGCTCTCTTGTTTTGGCCTCGATTTCTACCAGCAGGGTCTCAGGATTTGCCATAGACTTCTCCTCGTCACACGAGTAGATTTCCAGGAATCTCTTGTATTCCGGATCTGAGGGAGAACAAGAGAATAAGTGTCAGATTTAGATTTTGTATTATGTTAGTTATATACTGTATCTATGGGGGACAGTGTAATACTGAAGCTAGTTTCACAGCCCTACAGTACCTTCTTCAATGCTCCCGGACTTGGCATCTCTCTTTTTAAGCTTCTTCTTGGAGATTTTCTGAAAGGGGGCAAATTCTACCACTGCCGGATACTCCTGGCCTGAACAAATATTGCAAGACAAGGCACGTCATCCGATGACAGACGAGTGACCAAATGGTTGCTATGACAATTTGACAACCCAAAGCTATTAAACTACTGCATATCAATATCTGCTCATCTCCATAAAGTTCAGTTAGTCTAAAACAAACAAAAATACAATAGGCAGTGCACAAAAGCAAGCACACACATTCAATGGCTATTGGTGGCCTATATTAAACATACTCATTATAGTTTTAAATTCATAACAAAACTCGGATTAACGTTTTGTAAATATCTGCACCCATCATACATATTATATTATACTTCTTTTTTTCTTTTTTTTACAGGTCCAAAAACATCATACTATATTCCCAGCATAGACATTTTTAAATTGATCATTTATAGTGTGATTTAACAATAAAACAGTAAAAAATACCTTTATTGTCGATAAACACATAACCATCAAAACGGTCCCTGAAGAGAAGGATATCATCTTGGTTTTTGAAATTGATATATGCTCTGGAGAACAAGTGGGGATACAGGCTATGAGAGAAAAGAGAGGGGGAGAGACCGAGGGAGAAACCTTATTGTTATTGTTATTGTGTTGTTAAGGATTCATAAAAATGTCAAGAAAAAAACAAAACAATAACCTTTACACAAACATCAGATTGCTTACTGTACCCTTGCTGAGTGGTCTGGAAAGAAAATACACAGCGAATCATTTTGCATAACAACTACACTATGGTTCATTCAAATGTCTATTATGTTTACCTTTGGTCAGCAGGGAAAAACTCAAAATAATCGTATGAGGGCAGAGGGCTGAGTTGTTCTTCTAGCTGTTCCTTTGACAGATTCGGTGGAAGCCTTCGAATAACCACCTGTTACCAAACACGTATGCTCTCAGATTAATAGGAAATCCGTTGGAATGCGAAAGCCATCTGCTATTGTAGGGGTCTTCTGCACGTTATATGCAGTAACAAACACGACCAAGAGCATGATAGCCTAGTTATAGTGAAAGGTCGGCATTGCAACATGATGCATCTGAAACGCTAGTCTACAGTAAATTGCCCTTTTTAAACATTTACCATCCATATTTGCACAAAAAACTTTCTAGAATATAATCAGGTTATGGGGAATACTAAATGTAGGCCTATGAGGTCCGAGACATTTTATAAAAGCGATCGTAGGAAATGAATCTAAACGTCGAATGTAGAGCTAAGTATACGTTTTCCTGGTATCGCTGTCCGCGGTGCTGAAACGTTCCCACATCCCCCATGTCTGCTCTCGACGAGCGTAAACAATGCGCCACTTTGCACCGCGCACTCACCTTGCTGAAAACCTCTTTCTTCTCTTCCTTCTGCTTGGGATTGCCTGTATTTCCGTCCTGTTCTCCCTGGATGTCTTTTAACTGCAGCTCTACGGTGCTTTTCTCCCTACCTCCTGTTATTTGGTCCTTTTCAGACCTCATTTCTCTCCATCACCTTCTCTCCCGTGAGTCGCCGTCTACTCGCGAGATTTCGGCTACATAATATCGCGAGTAAAGAGATGAGTATTAACATCAATTGGACGCGTAAAAGTTGCCGCCACATAACAAGACGGCCAAGACCTACTGGTAGCCTAAATTATTTGTTAAAACATGTACAGTAGAATACATTCCAATAATAAATGAATTGGCAAGGCATCTGTCATTATATAATTATTTAATGCGGGATCAACACAACCTGCAAATACAACTTAGCCTACTTGTGATGAATGGTTCTGGCACGAACCAATGAGCAAATAAGCAAATCAACGTCCTTGGTTAGATATATAGCCTACTTACTTTTTCTGGTGGTGGTGATGGGGGGGAAGTAGGCCTACACTATAATGACATATTTGGTGACAAAACAGCAACAAACGTGACTGTGAAACCTGAATATCTCAACATTGAAAACATAGACCGCGCTGGACAGGTGCAGCTGTTCTGTCACCTCTTGCTGCAGGCTGCAGTTGGCTCCGGTGTCATGCAGCCTTCGTGGTCACTGTCAACGTCTATTATGCTCGGTTCCCTACTGTACCGAGGAAAACACAGCGGACTGGCTGTGGTCGCGCTGGCGCTACTCAAAGTGCTCCAGGCGTCGGGGCTTGATGGCTGGCTACCTGACCTTCCGTGGGTTTCTCGACGAGGAACTGGGGAAAGAAAATAGAGCACGCAGCATTAAAGTTATCCACAAGAAAACCGTTGATCTGCAGATAATGACAGATATAAGCTCACCACTGAGGAATGTCTGTTTGCCACTGCTGGTCTCCACGCAGAGCTGAGGCGAGGGTCTTTCCGGAGTTGACATGGAGCTCTTAACACTGGGTATGAAGGTGGAACAGGTGTCTAGGTCCCGATACACCCTGTCCTGTGTGTAAGTGACGCCTGACTTAGACGGAGTACAGCCCATCTTTTCCGATGCCGCCCCAGTCGCTTATTGAAAAGGACCGACCATAGTCGCTTGATAAAAGTGAGGGTAAGACCGTTTACTGTCAGTCTAATAAACGGACTCCCGAGAGAAATCTCCGGCAGTGTCAGGTGAAGGACGGAAAGTGGTTTTCTCCCCTCATATGAGGAAAGATCACCCCTCCTCCTCAGTTTGCACTTCATAAGCAGCACGTTTCTAGGTGCCGTGCATTAGGCCTATGGCAGCTCTATTGTATTGGAGGAAGGTTACATTTACCACAATCAAATTTCGAAATTAAGGTTCAATCAAATAAAAAAACAAAAAAAAAACTTTGCATCCAATAACCCACTAATAATCCAAATGTTTAGGCTACGGTATTAGTGAGCCAACACTTCATTGCAACTGATTTGATTACCTATATTTAACAAAACCTTATTTATATGTCAGATTAACATGCTTAAACTGACATTCCTGTAACCAGACCTTTGTGAAAATTAGCAATTGTAGCGTAGAACTTCAGGATTTACTACAGGGATGAATCAGCTACTCACACAAGCAGGATTAAAAACTCAAATTCAGGAGTCGTTTTTAGTTATCCAACTTCTCACACATTATTACTTCTGCATAAGACACAATAATACCAAATGTCTAAAAAGATAAATTCATGGTTTATTGTAGGAATCACCAATTCTTTCACTGAACACGGCTAGAATTTAGCCGATTAGGTTTATTCAAGGTAAAAATCCACAGGTAAATCAGCACAGCAGGTCTTGCCATGGGCAGTGACAAGTGATTAGTCTTTGAATAGGTGATTGTTGAGTGCTGCGATTTTTGTCCAGTCCAGTCACGTCAAAGGTTCAACATTTGTCCGTCTCCTGGGGCGTTGCCCTCTAGGTCCATTACCAAACCTAGCCCACCACCCACCCATCATCCACGGACAAGTCTAACTCCCCCTTTAAAGTGCATTCTTGTATAGAATATGCTGCCACACTTTTACACATTAGCTCCTTATGTTATTAACGGCTCGCTCTAATCCGTCACTTTCAGCAACACAATAGTATTAGTAGGATGCACAAGGGGAATTCCACAACCTCTGGAGAGGATAGGCGTGGGCCTGGAACAACCTGTCCCTACAACAACCTGTCCCTACATTGGCGCCATCTGCTGACGGGGTTGGGGGGGTGGGGGGTGGCATCACGTGCTGGCATCTGACATGGAGGTCTCCAGCATCATGTCGCTCTCGTACATGTCACACTCCAGGGTCAGGGAGCGCCGCAGGGGCGTCTCCAGCGACGCCTTGTCCAGGCCGGACAGCGGCGTCTCCAGGGACATGATGCTGCTGTCGTCGAGGAGGGGCGCGGCCCGCGGGTCGCTGGGCTCCGACGACGACGTGTTGAGCATCTTCATCAGCGCCGGCGTGTTCAGGTTTCCTCGCACCTTGTCCTTGATGTCTGTGCCTGGGGTGAGGGGGGGGGGGGGGGGGGGGGGGC